>JAKIJQ010000586.1:0-24372 GCA_023373905.1 Rhizoglyphus robini | reverse complement strand
GAGCGCGCGCGATTGATGTCATTTGAATGTGTAATTGATTTATGCATGCATGTGCATGGTTGTGTTACTATAGGAAAAATACTGACTTTTTAATTTTTAGCGAGAAAAAATTCGACAAATACCATGCATGGTATTATTAAAGATTTAAACTAACAAAAATAACTTAAAAAATTGAGATTCATTTAGTCGAGTATTACTCACTCATTGAAATTTTCTAGCCCTGCCAACTCTGATTTGCCGGCGAGATGGGGAATCAGTATAGTACGTGATGAAAAGCAAAAATGATGAATGCTTTTTCTATATGACGATGGTCAGTGCATTGACAGTGAGACTGATGGCAGTGATAAAGCGCTATCTACTTTGAGTGTTAAGAGCAGAGGAGAAGAAAAGGGCAAGCAATATATTTCACAATTTTACAATTCACGATTGGTTCCTATAGAAAATAGGATATTGTCCGTTATATCAATTTTTCTGACCAACGATTTGTTGATTTAGTGGTTTTCCAGATGAATTAGTGGATCTTAGCAAACTATTTTATGGGGCGAAAATATCACCAAATGAGTAAATAGAATTTATCCAACAATTAGTGGTCAGAGAGAATCCCTTTTCGCCATTTTGACTTTTTCTTTGAAATCAACTTTTTTCTCTAATTTGTGGATCGTTGAAGATTCTCGACTAGTGTCATTAGATCTTATGCCAAAAATTGGTTTGTGAAGTTGTTTCGAAAATGGGTTTCCGTTTTATTGCAATTTCAGTTGACAAAGTTTTATTATTGGTATACTAATAATATTTAATAATTGGAACCATGTTGTTCATTGAATTGAATCAACAATTTGTTCAAGACTGTCAGTTGAAAACTATAATCCAAACAAATCCTACGGCGAATACTCCGGGACTATTAATCCATTTTTTGTCTCCGATAAGATTAAAGAATTAATTGGATTTTCTTACTTGATTATCCAATTTAAAGTTCAAGGGGCCATTTGGCGAATTCTCCCGACTCACATATTTTGAAAATAAGTTGAACTTACTCATTTGGGAATCTTCTTGGGGCCCCAATTGGAGGATAAAATTCAAACTCTCATTTTGGGATATTACCTGATCGCCAGTTGGGGATATATCATCCACAAATTCTTTTGAAATTTTTCCTGACTGACAAATTGTGTGATAAGATATACTTATTCATCTGGGAAACCACCAGATTGTGGAACAAACAAATTTTCTGGAAGTGTTTAATTTGGAACCAATCGTGAATTGTAACATTAAAAAATATATTACTTGCCCTTTTCTTTTCTTTTCTCTTATCACTCAATGTAGATAACGCGTTATCACTGCCATCAGTCTCACTGTCACTGTCTGCACTGACCATCGTCATACAGAAAAAGCATTCATCATTTTTGCTTTCATCACGTACTATACTGATTCCCCATCTCGCCGGCAAATCAGAGTTGGCAGGGCTAATTGAAATCACACGAAAAATTGGGTTTAAAATTACATGACTTTATTTGCAGATTTAAAACTGATAAATCATAAGTTTTTCCTTTTACAGTTAATGTAACAATTTGGGTGACTTATGGTTTATGTGTTGTAGTAGGCGTAGGTGCTGGAGTTGTTGGAATTGAGGTTGGAGTTGGAGTTGTAACTGGGGGAGCTGCTGTTGGAGGGAGCGTATTGGGCAGCTTGGTATAATTCTCCACATAGTAGAATTCCTCTTTCGCATCACACTCGTATTCATCATGCAGACCGGGCGGCACCCCCTTAGAATCACACTGGGTCAACGAAACCGAATTGGTGTACTTGACACAAATTTTAATGTCCTGCAGCCAGGTCTTCATTTCGGCCTTACCATCAGCGCCCTCCACCGGCACCTTGACACAACCCAGCACGAACTGATCGTTAGCAATGCCATTTTTGTTGAAAACATCCTGAAATTTCTTCAAATTGTACGTCAGGACATTGTCGGGCGTGATCTTGCCATCTGTTAGCCACTTATTGATGGGAAATTTTTCGTTAAGTTCAATGGTCTTCTGGAAATAGTCGACCATTTTAAGATCTGTGCATTTGCCAAATTCGTCCCACTCGAGCTTCCAGAGATGTTCATCTTTGGCGCCCTCCGAAATAGCCGGCCAGTTGCTCTTAAGTTTGTCAACAATGCCACTCAGTTTTGCCAAATCGAACTGATAATCAGGCGAATCGTTTTTACAGAACCGCAAGTGTGTATCCTTGCCAAACAACAGTGGGAAAAGTCCACGAATTGTCACTTCCTTTTGTATGCCAGCTATGCACTTGGGAACATTAGCATGATTTTCTCTCAGCTTACACAAGGTTTGATCGGAACTTTTGGTAAAAACTTGATAGTACGAGGAGTCCTTCGTAAATGTGGCACAGGCAGGATGACGGAATGCACCGAAAATGGCCAACAGGATTACCATCAGTAGCATGCCACCCACCACACCAATGAAGATCTGCACTGGCTTGTTGTTCCGAATGTAGGACTCATAGAATTGTTGGGTAAAGTACAGGAACGAGTAACAACAGGACACGACACAACCCATGATGGATGATTTGATGCTGGACTAGATGATTCGGTCAAAAAAGTGTCAAAAAAGAAATAATAACCGGAACGGTACAAAACAAAGAGTCCACTTAGAAGAATGACTCGTCGACAAAGGAGAAGACGACGACGACGACGACTACGACATGCAATCGTTGACATCTCAATTGGTATTTGACTTGAGCTCATACATTGAGCTACTGATAAGATATTGCTACTAGCAATTAAGCCATCACCTTGACGATTAAGTGTATACCTTTCTATGCACGTAATGTACAAACATACACTCAAAGAGGTTCACCATTTACCGTCACAGTCACTAACTCACAGACTGATGACTGTCAAAAGTAGTGACTAGACATACATGAAAAGCACATGATTACTGATACTAATAATAATACTCGTAATACTGGTGCACTTTGAAATGGCTTAATACTTTGCGCCTGGGAAGACACAAGATATGGATACTCATATACCTTCCTTTCATGATACAACAATAAAATGCACTTGTGTGGACTTTTATTGTTTTAATTAGGATGGATTGAGACCAAAATGTAAGATATATTGCTGACATCGTAACAAAGTGATATGAGTGATTAATTAGGGTTTTTGACATTGGACTTACAAAGTGGATTGATATATTTGTTTGTGTGTGTCTATGTTTGAGTTGGGTTTAGTTGATATTTTTGTGCTGTAAGAACGAGGGCACTGGAAAAGTCTTATGAGTCATGAATCAGCATAAGCAAAAGTATTCTGTTTTTGGGTTTAGTCTAATAAACTTTAGATTTACAAAATTGCAATTTGGTAATTTCACAATTTACAAATAAAATGCTAAATTGGAAATTTATCGTTTTGCATTGTGAGGATAACCGTTTTTGTGTCCGGATTTTTATTAAAACATTAAAATAAAAACCGGGAAATTAGGTTTAGTTTAAAATTAAAATTTTCAAAATTGCAATTGATGAATTTCACAATTTAACAAAAAAATTGTTAAATTTTCGATTTATCGTTTTGCTTTTGTTAGAATAACTTGTGATCTTTTTAAAACATTGAATAAAAACGGAAAATTAGCTTTAGTCTAAATCAATTAATTTTGCTCCGACTTTATGAACAGCAAATTGTTATCGATATAGATTATAAGAATTTTTATAAATTTTTATATTTTTAAGAGAGTAACAAGACGCTGACCACTTTAGAAACCGGTTAAGATTTTCCTGGGAAAATTTAATTTTTTAATATAATTAATAAATAATTTAATAAATCACTTAGTAACCAGTAATTTTCATTTTAATTAAATCATTTTAATAAATTAAATTCAAACTATAACTAATCAATTAAAGTAACCAAAATAATGAAGCATTTTCATGGTCGTAATAATTAATAATTCATTTGAAAATTGAACATATACACAAACAAATAAATGAAATATTTCTATAAATAACTCAAATTTTCAATTTTTATTTTGTTCACAAATTCAAAAATGAATTGAAATGCCTTCAACTTGACCAAAATGTCCCAATCAACTTTGCAATCAAATGATCCTCAATCAAACGATGATCGTACTTTGATGAACAGAATTCTCACCAATCCATTCATGTTAATTGGTTGGGGATTTGTGCTCGGTGCAGCTCTTGTGGTTATTATCTTTACTATTACTAACAATAATACAATTCCAAAAAATGCTGAAAATTGTGAAAACCATAATTTCCACAATTCTTCGATTGTTCTTTCAACTTCTACTTCGACTAGTTCGCCTTCAGTTCAGTTGGATTCCTCGACTACGAATTCTACCAAAGCTGTTGCCCCGACCAAATTATCGAAAATTTACTACAATGTTTTCACGAAACGTTCCCTTCAAACTGCGTGCTTCAAACTGAATTCGGTTGGATCTTGTAATGTGCACTCGAATTTGACTATTTCGGGGCTGTGGCCTCAGTTGGTGCACTTGAACGCAAATGTTACGAACTGTTTGAACAATCCAAATGTGTTCAATGAGACTGAATTGATTGGACAGTCGAATTTGACGGAAAGATTGAGTTTGGCTTGGCGAGAACCAATTTTCTCCAATGGGTCAAACATGAGCTTCTGGTCAGCACAATGGTCCAAACATGGAACCTGTTCCGCGTTCAACACGACTCGTTACTTTGAATCCATTCTCCACCTCAACCAAAAGTATCCAATCAACCAATTTCTAGCTCAATCGAACATAACCGCAAACAACGAAATCGAGTACAGTCTAACCCAAATTCAGCACGCCCTCAACGCTCACATCAAACCCAATCAATACATTCTCAATTGCATCGAAATTTCGATTACAGAAGAAGAAAAAGTCGATGATGATGATGAAGAAGAAGAAGTAAAACAGAGTAGTAAAACAAAATCAACATTCAAACAACTGTTGGACAGTGTACAACTTTGTGTCACTTATTGGGCGCCATTGAGACTGATCAAATGTCCTTACATTACGAGTTCGTGTACGGGTGAGAGTTCTATTTGGTTTTTGAGTTCGGCGGAGAAAAAGTTTGCGTCCCAGAAAAAGACGAAAGTTGAGAATATTGTTGATTAATTATTTATTAGATTTTAGATTTTAGATTTTAGATTTTAGATTTTAGATTTTAGATTTTAGATTTTAGATTTTAGATTTTAGATTTTAGATTTTAGATTTTAGATTTTAGATTTTAGATTTTAGATTTTAGATTAACTATTTAGTAAAGTCCTAAGTATTAATAATTTTGCACATTTTATTGATTGTAACCAAGAATATTTCATTTTGACCAAATAATCAAGAAATAATAAAATATTAAATCATAAATAAAAGCCAAAAATAGTTTTGCTTGATTTGAATATTTAATTTTTATGAATCAATCAAAATTTTGTCTCATAAAAATTATGACTAATAAAATCTATTAATAGTCTATTTATTTTTATTATTGTACATATAACATGAGTGAATTTCAATTTCAATTGCTCAAGCATTCAAATTTACAAACTCACTAAATGAATCATGATTCAATTCGACAAATTGGAATCAACTTTAAATCTTCAAATTGGTCGAGCCAATTTGTCAAACAAATTTCGTACCGTTCTGTCGACTATCATCGGACTATCTGTGTTCATGTTGATTGGTTCATTTTGTGGTTTATTTAAATTGGATCAAAATTCAATTGAAAATCATCGCGATTTTTACTATCAATTTGTCAAGAGTTCGCCACAGGCAGATTGTCTTCTCGCTAAATTGGAGAATTATGCACATCAATGTGAAATTATGCGAGAACCTAAATTGGATTTCACAATTGATTCACTTCAAACCTGTCTTATCGAGGAGAAGGTTGTGCTGATTGGATGTGAACGAAATTATGCTAAATTTGATTGGAATCTTTTGAAGCATTTGAAATTTGAGTTGATGCGAGAATGGATTTCACCGCTTTGGTCCACAAACCCTGAGAGTCATTGGACAGCTAAATGGAAATCGGTTGGCGCTTGTTCTGCATTTGATCTTGTTAGTTATTTTGAAGTAACTTTGGAGTTGAATCGTAAATTTCCGATTGGAGATTGGTTGAAACAAGAGAACATTTTGGCGAGCAATTCAAAACAAGTTTCAAGCAGAAAATTTCACACGACTTTGAACAAATACATTGACCGAGATCAATACTTTCTTGAATGCAGAAATACTTTTAATGTTAACCGAACCAAACAATTTCTTGTCAATGTACATCTTTGTGTTTCTTATTCTGAACCGCTGAGTCTGATCAAATGTCCTGAAACTAAATTCACTTCCTGTGGTGAGAGATTCTATTTGGTTAAGGATTATTCGACTTTTTGATGAATCAAATAAATAAATTTAAAATTTCAATTTTACTGAATTTTTAATTATTAATGTCAATTGCAAAGTCATAATAAATCAAATTCCAATTCAAATTGTAACCTGGCTACTTTATGTGATTTTATTTCTTCTAAAATGACAATTTCAAAGTCAAATTTTGAATGTCAAATCTAAATTATTGATTACCTAGATACCTACACGTCTGATAATTTGGTTAATCAAATTGATTGAAAATTGATTTGAAGTTTACACAGTAACATGACATTGTTTGTATTCATAAAAATTTTATTAAAAAGTCATACATTGTTGAATACATTTAGTATTGAACGATGAATTGGAATGGAATGTCAAATCATCAATTTCTTGGTGGTTTTGTTAGTTTAAAGAATGTTTGTGAATGTTGGTTAATTGCTTTTTGATTTGACCTTGTAATCTTTTTCTATAAGAGTGGTCACTTTTGATTTTGATCTAACTCAAATAGAAGATTTTTTATTTCGTTCAACCCAAAATCATCATCATAATGGGATTCTGCGACAAAGTTATCAACACTCTGAAGACCGATCGTCGAGTTCAAATTCCGTTATCAATTCTACTTGGCGCTGGCATTGCTGTCGCTATTTTTGCTCTTACTATTGGTTTTGCCCCTTGTGAGCGTCCCGGTCCCCTACCAACTACCACCCCCGCTCCCACTCCAACTGGCAATTCCTCTGATTCCACAACTACTACCACCACAACTCCGTCCCCTGTTCCAGTTTCTCCCTATTTCAATGTTCTCACCCTGCGATCGCTTCAAACATTTTGCAACACCAGCAATTCTTGTTTATCAGATATCCCGATTCCCGATGCAAATCTTTCAATTGTGGGCCTATTGACAAGTGTTATTGAAAAGCAAACATTTCTCAAAGACTGTCGCTCAAATGAGACATTCGATCTTGCTCAATTTAACCAGAGTACAATTGAGAAGCTGAATCAGAGATGGGCCGCTCCATATAGAAATTTTACCAAATCGAATAAAGTATTTTGGAGTCAAGAATGGAGTACTTTCGGAACTTGTACTGGACACAAATTGATTGACTATTTCAACAAAACTCTCAACTTGGCGGACAAATTCCCAATTGATAGTTGGTTGAACGCATCGTCAATTTACCCTGATAACAATCGACTCTATTCTGTACAGAATTTCACTAACTCATTAACTAAAAACAACACTCTCAATGAAAATCAATTTGTGCTCACTTGTCAAACTGTAGCAAACAGACAGTGGCTCGATCGAATCGATCTCTGTTTGTCGTACAGTGAAGAGGATTCTTCTGTTTCAGTCAATTGTGAATTTCTTGAATCAAATTGTAACGAGTCACTGCCCATTTACTTTGTACAGAATTATACTGCGCCTGTTGGTGCTGGTGGGAGCAATTTTTCTTATTATTTTGATTGAGAGGATTATTAGAGAGAAAGTGCAATTGTTGTACAATTTTAATAAATTAAAAAATAAATCATTTTGTCTCTAAGATATTTTCGAAATCACCCATTTTAAATTTCCTAATTAATGAACTATTTTATATTTATATTTAGATTTTGTGTGTTTTGGATTTATTACTAATTTAGACCCAATAAAGTTCAACTTTTAAATGCACAGTGTACCAATAGTCGAAATGATTGTCTAACTGAACAATTTGAGTACATTGGATATTCGCGAAACCAGTCATTTCGCAAAATGTCAGACAAATCTTTCGTCAAACTGCGAAATTGTGCAATTTAAGACAATTTCTGTATTTGCCTAGTCGATTGGCTATTTAACTAGTCATTTCGAGATATGACAAAATGTATGCCGGCAGAGTACATTTTGGATAGAAAGTTTTGTGATTTGTATAGAAAATTGGCTAGTCAAATTGTGAATTGACTAGGAAATTTCCTATACAGAAATTTTCCAAAAATATAGAATTTTGAAGTTTGATGAGCTACAATGTCCGTCAAACCTCGAAATGACAAATTAGCAAATATCCGGTGACGTACGTAATTATAATTGAAATCACTGCTCAAACTTGAATCAAATTACATTGTAACATGGCATTGCTTGGATGAATAAAATATTGTACAATGTATTGGATACATTCAAGTATTGGAATGGAAGGTTATGGATTTTTTACCTATTTACCTGAATAGGTTTGATTAGTCTGAAGAATTTTGAATTGATTGCATCTCGATTTTGAAATGTACGTTTACTTTTTTGTATAAGAGAGATTTGAATTTGATTTGGATTGTCACAACACAACTCGAGAGAGGTTGTTTGTTTCGTTTAATCTTGTATGTTAATATCTTGAACAGTAATCGAACAATCATGGAATTCTTCAGCGATCGTCGAGTTCAGTTTCCGTTGGCACTGCTACTTGGCGCTGGTATTGCTCTGGCTGGTGTTGCTCTTTGTGGTGGCTTCGATTATTGTCCTAATCCAGATGGCACAACAACCACAACTTTCATTTCCACAACTACCACAACTACTACAACAATCACTCCACCAACTGGCAATTCCACAGATACCGCAGCCACAACTCCGACTCCCACGACTAACAAAACTCCCATTCCCACAACTACCCCAACTCCTACTCCCACAACTACCCCAACTCCTACTCCCACAACTACGCCAACTCCTACTCCTACAACTACCCCAACTCCCACAACGTCCACAACGCCCACTCCGTCCCCTGTTCCCAAATCTCCTTATTTCAATGTTTTCACCCTGAGATCGCTTCAAACTTTTTGCAAGACCAACCGTGACGGAGCCTGTTACACAAAAGAACATAAAATTCCTGAAGAAAATCTCTCAATCGTGGGTCTTTCGACAAGTTTCATTGATAAAGGAATAGTTCTAACAGAGTGCCCCTCAAATGAATCATTCAATGTCGATCAATTTGATTACGAAACAATTGCCAGGCTAAATCAAAGATGGGCCGCTCCATTTACAGAAAACAAGGAAAGAAATGTGGCATTTTGGACCGACGAATGGGACAACTATGGAGTTTGCACTGGTGACCATGTGACCGACTACTTCAAAAGAAGTCTCGCTTTGGCAGACAAATTCCCACTTGACAGTTGGTTGTTCCAATCGGAAATTTACCCCGATAACAGTCGAACCTATTCTGTACAGAATTTCACTGGCGCTCTAGTTAAAAACAATATCAAACAAAATCAATTTGTGCTCACTTGTGAAATTGTGGAAGACAAACAATGGCTCGATCGAATTAGCCTCTGTCTTCCGTACAGTGAGGATTCTGTTGAACCAGTTGATTGTCACTTTTGGAAATCAAACTGTAACGATAAACTTCCCGTTTACTTTGTACAGAATTACACTGCGCCTGTTGGTGCAAGAAATTCTTTGCATTAATTTTGATGAGATTTATTAGTGTTAAAAGAATTATTGCTTTGAGCAATTTGAATTTTAAAAAATCACTTAAAATTACGTTGTGTCTTTTAAATTAATATCAAATCAATTCATCACTATAAAATGTTTTACCTTTAATTATTCGAGTGTCAGTACCTCTCGATTATAATTTTTTAAGAGATAAAGAATGTGTGCAATTGTTAAAATTTAGCTTTTTGTTCTCAAAGTTATTTCGTTTCTTGATTGAAAATTAATTTGATATATTTCAAAGAGATTGGTTTCTTGGTTTTTTTGCCATTTTGTTTTCAAAAAATGACTAACAGATTGATTTGTCAATTTGAAATCAAATTGCTGACATGAAATGTAACATAACATTGTCTTTATGGAAATAATTTGGGGAATTATTTAGATAATTAGTGCAAGGTCGAAAAAAAATGTTTTTGTGTTAAACAATTTTACTAATAAATAAATTCAAAATCATTTTGTCTGCATCAATCATCAATCAATCATTTCATTAATCTGAAATATTTGAACTTATACGTTGCTTGGAGTGATCAATTATCATAAACTTTTCGATTATATTGAGTTGAAGAATGTGAGCAAATGTTAAATCATTTTATTAACTAAGTTTAAAGTTGGGAAACATTTTGGATGTTTGGATTGTTACCATTTTGAACTAAACAAATGGACAACTTTTATTTTAGAAAAATGTATAAATCGAAATGATTGAATTGAATACAGAAAGATAAGCTTGATAATCTGGCAATTCAGACACAAATGTGTCATTTTGAATTTCAATTGAGTAACACAACATTGTTTTAATTCATAAAATATCACTGTTAAATTCATCATTTCATTAATTAATGAATTGAATTGAATATCTTATAACGTAAGTGTTGGACTATGGAGTGGAAGGTTGATTTTCAGATTTACTTGATCAGGTTTTATTAGTTTAAAGAATTTCTGTTGATTGAATCTCGATTTGTACAATGTATACTCTCTGTATATGAGAGATCATGATGTTCAGTTTGAGTTGATTGTCAATTCAAAAGTTTCTTTTTGTCTCATCTTGATCCGTTTTAAACGCTAATCATGAAATTTTTCAAGGATCGTCGAGTTCAAATTGTGTTAGCATTCCTGTTTGGGGCTGGCATTGTTGTGGTCATTCTTTTACTAGAAATCTTTGTTGCTGGCTTTGGCCAATGTGATTGTCCCTGTCCAAATGATACAACTACCACTCCATCACCTAAACCAAATTCTCCCAATTTCAATGTTTTCACCCTACGATCGCTTCAAACTTTCTGCAAAACCAACCGTGACGGCGCTTGTAACACGGAAAAAGATATTCCAGATGAAAATCTTGCAATTGTCGGTTTATCCACAAGTTTGATTGATGAAGAGCTCGTTCTAACAAATTGCAGCTCAAATGAAAAATTTGATGTCTATCAATTTGATTACGAAACTATTATCAGACTAAATGATAGATGGGCTGCTCCATTTGCAGAAAACAAAACACAGAATATTGAATTTTGGAAACAAGAATGGGATACATATGGAACTTGCACTGGTTACAATATGACCGACTATTTCCAAAGAAGCCTCGCCTTGACGGACAAATTCCCACTCGATAGTTGGCTGTTCTTATCTTCAATTTACCCCGATAACAATCAAACCTATTTTGTGCAGAATTTCACTGACGCTTTGGTTAAGAATAATATCGATCAAAATCAATTTGTGCTCACTTGTCAAACTGTGGAGGACAAACAATGGCTCGATCAAATTAGTCTTTGCCTGTCATTCAATGAAGAGGATTCGGATGTGCCAGTTGATTGTCACTTTTGGAAATCAAATTGTACCGAGGCGCTGCCCATTTACTTTGTACAGAATTATACTGCGCCTGTTAGTAGTGGTAGTAGAGGTCTCACCTTGACCCCTTTTTGTGCATTGACCTTTTTAGTGGTCTTTTTCTTCCATGAGAAAAATTTCTCATTTTTGTTGTTATTCTGAACACGTCACTTCAACAAAAGATGAGACGTCTAGAGGTAGAAATTCTTTGTATTTGAGTTTGTAAGGGAATTATTGTGTTGAACAATTATAATTTGACCAACAGATAAATGTAAAATCACTTTGTGTATTTTTAAAATTAAAATTAAATCATTTCTTTACTAAGGAATGTTTTATCTTGTATTTAATACATTGTATTACTCAATTGACAAATGAGGAAAAATGTGAGCGATTGTTAAAATTTAGATATTCGTTTTCAAAGTCATTTAATTTCAAGTTTGATGATTGGCAATTTTACATATTTCAAGAAAATTAGGTTTTTGGTATTTTAAATTTCATTTTGCTTTCAAAATGACTAAATGATTGACTTGTCAATTTGAATCTAAAATTGTTGATTCAAAATTGCTGACATGAAATGTAACATGAAATTGTTTGGATCCATAAAATATATTGTACGAATGTCGGATACATTGAGTAATGGACGTCCATAGTCGACAAATGTATTGGAATGGAATGTTAAATTTTAAAATGGCTTTAGTTGTTTAATAAGATTTTATTAGTTCAAAGAATTTTCGTTGATTACTTCTCGATTTGTTTTAGAAAAATTTAAACTCGATGTATATCACGTCCAATATTGGCGTTGTGTTTGAGTTGATTGTCAACGCAAACGTCTTTTTATTTCATTTTGCATTTTTGAGTTGTTTTGAACCGTATTTCAATCACAATGAAATTCTTCAAGTTGAATTTCAACGATCGACGAGTTCAAGTTCAGTTGGCACTGCTACTTGGCTTTGGCATTTCTGTAGCTATTGTTTTATTGGTTATTTTTGTTAGTGGTTTTGGAAAATGTTCAGATTGTCCTTGTCTCTACACCACAACTCCGTCACCTGATGAAAAATATTAATTTTGATTGCAAAAAATAATAATTAAAATATTATTAAATTAAACTAATTATTTAATTATTTCTGATTGTTTTATAATTGTTTTTTATTTTTTATTAAATACATTTATGATATTTTAATTGGCAGACATTTCTTGGTCGAGTTCAGCTCGGTCTACTCTGAAATTGGACACCATCGAATCACTGTCACTGACACAGATTGAACCGGTAATGTTTCGTGCATCGTCCGATGCTAGAAATGAGGCCAAATTGGCAATGTCCACCGGTGATCCAATGCGTTTCATTAGAAATTTACTAGCCATTAGGTCGAAGAATTTGTTGCCATATGCGGAATCGTTCTGACCGGCTGAACGGGCGATTGCGGTACGGACAAAACTTGGGCTAAATGTGAAATGTGAAATTAGATTAATTTGAGAAATTTGGGTAAATCGTATTACGTACTTGATGGAATTGACACGAATTCCCTTTGGACCCAACTCGAGGGCCGCAGTTTTAGTGATCATGTCTAGGGCTGCTTTCGAAGAGCTGTACACTAATGTAGTCTACAAACAGAACAAATTGAATAACCGAAAACTCGTGCATTATTAATCACTCACAGGTTTAAGTGCTGCAACACTCGAAATGTTGATCACATTGCCTTTGGTCTTCTCGAGCTGTGGCACTGCAAGTTGAGTCAACTCTACCACTGAACGAACATTCAATCGGAAAACATTGTCCCACTCTTCGAGTAGATTTGGACTCTCGAGTCTTCCATTAGGAGTTACACCGCCTGCATTGTTGACCAGAAAATCTAATCGCCCAAATTTGGCCACAGTTTCGTCGATTAGTCTTTTCGGTAACGAATCGTCCAACTGAAGATCACCAATGATCTGAAGTGGTTTAACGCCAACTTGTTCAATTTGTTGAGCAATTTTGTTGAGATTTTCGACATTTCGTCCAGTGATTGCCACTGAGGCACCGTATTGGGCGAATTGGATTGCAATGGCAGCGCCAATGCCACTGCTGCTGCCTGTCACCAGGGCAACCTTGCCCGTAAAGTCGTACTTCGTGTTGGGAGACATTTTGGTGTATGGATTGTCTCTAAATTTGGATCGGCTAATGCCCAACTTTTATATTCCCAATTTACAAATGTAGGAATGATTGTCTAACTAATTAATATGACTACCAAGAGATAAATTTGAAGGTCTGGTAATTCACTCCATGGACTCTATTGAAATTGCAATTATAATATAAATGCTCAACCTTTAATCAAATCACATAGCGACATGAAATTGTTTGGATTAATAAAATATTGTACAATGTTGGATACATTCAGTATTGGAATGTTGAAGGTTGAATTTACCCATTTACCATGATCAGGATTAATTAGTTTAAAGAATTTTGATTGATTGCAACTCGATTTGGCAATGTCATACTTTCTGTATAAGATAGATCTATTTTGATTTGAATTTGATTGTCAATTTGATTTCAATTCATTTCATCTTGGAATCATCATGGGATTCTTCAAATTAGCACTGCTGCTTGGTGTGGGCATTGCTGTTGCTGTCGTTTTTCTTGTTGGTGGATTCATTGGAAAATGTTCAGATTGTCATGATTTTCCTTGGAGTCCGAGTATCATTTCAACTACAACTGTTACTCCCACAACTTCAAATCTTCGATCCACAACTCCCAGTCTCACAACTCCTAGTCCCACAACTGTCACTCCCACAACTCCCAGTCCCACAACTGTCACTCCCACAACTCTCAGTACCAGATCTACAACTCTTAGTCCCACAACTACAAATTCCCAAACTCAAACTCCATTTACCACAACTTCTTCGCCGACTGTCACTCCAATTCCAACTCCCAAACCAAATTCCCTCCACTTCAATGTTTTCACCCTACGATCCTTGCAAACATTCTGCAAAACCAACAAGAATGGAACTTGTATTTCCTCTTCAAAACATTCCATTCCAAAAGCAAACCTATCAATTGTGGGCCTATCGAGAGGTAACATTAATAAGAAACGAATTCTAACAAATTGCCACATAAATGAAGCATTTAATATCGACAGATTTAGTAAAAGTACAATTGTCAAAATGAGCAAGAAATGGGCAGTTCCATATGAAAAAGCCCGAGATAAGAATATTAAATTTTGGCGTCAAGAATGGAAAACCTACGGAACTTGCACCGGTAAGCATTTGATCGAGTACTTCAAAACTGGCCTCACCTTGGCGGACAAATTTCCAATCGATCATTGGTTTCTCAAATCGCAAATCTACCCAAGCAACAATCGAACTTATTCTGTGCAGAATTTCGCAAAATCTTTAGCTAAACACAATATCAAGCGAAATCAATTTGTGCTCACATGTCAAAAGGTGGGAAACAAACAGTGGCTCGATCTAATCAGTCTCTGTCTTTCAAACATTTTCGAACCTGTAGATTGTCACTTTTTGAAATCAAATTGTACCAAGTCACTTCCCATTTACTTTGTACACAATTACACTCTGCCTGTTGGAAGTAAAAATGAATTTTATTTAATAATTTAAATTAAATAATAATTTAATTTAATTTAGTAAATTTGCATTTAATTGTGCATTTTTAAATTGACAATAAAAATGTTTTTAAAAATATTTAAATAATTAAATCATATTTCATCCAACTGGAATGTTTGATCTTGTGATCTTCAATACCACACTCGAGTTATATTGAGTTGAAGAATGTGAGTGTGATCGTTAAATCATTTTATTATTGAGCTTTCAATGTCATTTCATTTCGACATTTAAACATTGAGGGTGATTGGTAGTTGATGTGTCATTTAGACAAGTAGATTTGCATTTTTCTGTGTCAGGAAAAATTTTTAAAATGAGACTTTTCGCGAAATGCTCGAACTTCTCCGGAGAGACACGAGAGCCCAAATTTTGGTTGCTTTTGTGTTGGGCATTTTGATCACCGTGATTATCACTGCAATTTCTGGTGGTTATAAGGCCTGTCCTGATGTTCCAATTCCAACGCCAACCACAACTCATTCTCCAATTAATGAGTCAACTTCAACTTCGGCTCCAATCACAACTACAACAACTCGTACAACTCCATTTCCAATCAACGCCTCAAACTATCACAAAATCTTCACCAAACGATCCCTTCAAACTGCCTGCAAATCCCTAGAATCTACCCAAAACGCCTGTCCCAATTCAAAACATCGAATCACCTCAAACCTCACAATTTCTGGTCTATCAATTGCACTCAAGAATGAAGCTACAATTCTTGTCGATTGCCACAACAATGATGATGAGTTTGATGAAGAAGATTTAGATCAACAAACCATCGAAAAGATGCGAAAAACTTGGACGGCGCCCGATAAGAACTTGAACGCAAAAACCTGGAATGAAGAATGGGAATTATATGGAAAATGTACAGAATTGAATATGACTTACTATTTCAATCAAACCCTCAAATTGGATGTTCAATTTCCAATCAACCAATGGCTGCATAATCATGGTATCGTTCCAGACAATTACAAATCTTACTCCTACAGCAATTTTACAAATGCTCTCGAATCGAATTTCAACGAAACTCAATTTGTAATTCAATGCATTCAAACTGGAACTTACCAATGGCTCGATCAGATCAATCTTTGTTTAGACCAAAATTACCAGCAAACCGACTGTAGTTCTGCAATTGAATCCAATTGTAATCAAAATGAGCAAATTTATTATGTTAACAATTATAAAACTATGTAATAATTGGCAAATTCAAAGTTCATTTTATTGTTAATACCAATGATAATTAAATACAAAAATCAGTAAAAATTAAATTAAAAATCCTACAGGTAGACCCAGGCGGTAATCACGAGATTCAACGAACAAATGACGGAATACAACAAGGACTTCTTGGTATCCTGGGATTCAGGTTAGTTGTTGTCATAGTGGAATTTTAGAAAGTAGATAATACTAAAGTAATAATGAGGTTTGGTTATTTTGAATCGACTTTAGTAAACTAAAGTTCACTTTACACAACAACAACAACAACAACAAAGTGACACGTGAGCACGAACGAATTTACTTTTCACTCGAACTTTCTCGTGTTTGTAAAGACAAATTCGTTTTATTTTTGTCATTGTGATTTCTACTTTTATGACCTGATCGCCTTTTTCTGTGATTTGTTATTTCTTCTACTGTCACACTCTTATCCATAAAGCAAAGCCATGGAGGATGACGTTGAGATCATAATGGACTATATCGCTAATAGTCCCGACCTTCGAAGGCGAATTCGGGAGAAGATGTTATCGAAGAGTAAGTATTTTGAGTATTTTGAGTATTTCGAGATATCTTTTTGTTACTGTTTTCTAATGTTAATGATTCTTTTCTTTCCTCTTTCTTAGACGTGTTTGTAGTGAGACAAATGAACGACACCAGTGAGGACGATCTGCCCAAATGTGCCTTCACAATGTACTCGGACAGTCGCCGATGGGCTGAGTGGTTCCTATTTGGATTTAGTGTGGTGGCTTTGTTGTCTTTCGGTTGGGTGGACTTTTACATGCTCGGTGACATCAAAAGTCGGGTGATGCCGTACTCGGTGCTGATTAACCATGATAAGGATCGCAACAATACCCAGTTGCAAGATCTCAAGGTAAAAGGATCTTTTGTCCACGTAATTACTACAACCTTCTTTCTATATTTTATTTTCAGAACATCAAAGTACAAAATGCCGAAAACATTATGAGATTTATCCTGTGGCTCTATGCTTTCATTATGATTGTCCGAATAGTTTGTCAGGCGATGATCATGAAGGAAGACAAAGAGGACGGTCGTGAGGAGCATCACTCGGCCCTCCCTCTTCTCGTAATGTGGTGGTCCTCTCACCTGATTGTCGGTTGGCTTGTACTGTTCTCCTCTTGGGAGACGGCAATTTTCAGTACGGCCACCAAATACTCGGGCGACATTCTGTCGGACAAGATGAACTCGTATGCGCTGGGAGACGCGGATTTGAAGTTGGCGATAGATCGCTTTCAGGCCAATTACGAGTGCTGTGGCTCGGTGAATTACACTTTCTGGTATCGAGTGGATTTGTATCAGTTTCCCGATTTGGAGGAACTCGAGTATGATGATCCGATGAGGGAGTATCTGGTGGGCATGTTTAGGGTGCATTACAATTTGCGTGATATTGGTAAGTATAAGTTAATTAGTTAGTTAGTTAATTGGTTAGTTAGTTAATTACTTAGTTGGTTAATTAGTTAGTTGGTTAGTTAGTTAATTAATTAGTTAGTAGGTTAAGTAGTTAGTTGGTTAATTGGTAAGTTGATTAAGTAGTTAGTTGGTTATTTGGTTAGTCGGTTAAGTAGTTAGTTGGTTAGTTAGTTAGTTAGTTAATTACTAATAATAATAATAATAATAATGTATGATCAAACTTTTAATAATTGACACTTCTTTTAGTGGATCCTGGCGTCGATGACTTACAGAATTTCATCGATGCTCATCGAGGCATTCACGCAAGGAATGTTAATTCTACTAAAGGAGTGCATTCCGCTCTTTTGAAAGGTAAATGATAAATCAGAACTGTAATTCAAATTTACTTTCAATTTCAATTTCCCTTTCACCAGACCACAACAAACGAATCTTCCCCATCGGTTCACTGCCCTTCACCTGCTGTCGACCACCCTCTCCCCTCACGCCCATCTGTCCCTTCTACAATCACCGCAATCTAGACGAGTCCTGGAAGGATTTCGACGACTTTCTCGGCCCCATCTACACCGACCCATGCAACAAGGTGGTCCAGGACAAACTGACCGATATTGCCTACATTGTGGAACAGACGAACTTTTTTCGCTTTTTGTGGGAGTGCGCCTTCTTTGTGTTCATTCACATTATTCTACACTCGTTTCAGTCGGACTGGAATGAAGATCAAAAGCCCACTATAACGTACTGGCCTGGGTGCATTATTTCGACTGCCTGGATTGTGCTGGGCTGTGTGTTTTACTTTTACATTTTCAAGTTCTTTTCACTTAGTGGCGCGGGCACTAAAGTTACCAATTTTTTCTTTGACGAATAATATTTTACAGTCAAAATTATGATAATCTTTTTTATGAAACTATCATTATTAAATCTCTTAATTTGTTGTATTCGATTTTGTTATTATGTCCGTTCATAAAGGACGTACGTGAAACTGTGCAAATTCGTTTGTTTACGCGATGATTTCTACTTTTACTTTTGCAAATTCTCCAAACTTATTGGGGCAGGCACTAAAGTTACTGATTTTTTCTTTGAAGAATAATAGTATACCGGTTGTCAATGAAACTAATGGTAAATTGATGTGCCACATTTTGATACAGAATGAGATGATTGTAAACGACTGTCATTTGAGATAAATTGGCTTTCTCTACAGATGGAGCGGTCTTGCCTCTCGGTTGTCAATGAAAATAATGGTAAATTGATATGCCACTTTTTTCTTTGACGAATAACATTTCATTAATTCATTAATTCATTCATTCATTCATTCTCAAGACGCAACCACCATTAATGGCAATTGCTGGTGGACTTGACCGAGCCCTGATTACAGGTCAAGTTTCTTTGCTTTCGCGTAGCGTAGGAACGACAGTGGTTACGAATAACATTTTACAATCAAAATTATGATAATCTTTTTATGAAACTGTCATTATTAAATCTCTTATTTTGAATTCGATTTTGTTATTATGTCCATTCATAAAGGACGTATGTGCCACTGTGCAAATTCGTTTGTTTACGCGATGATTTATACTTTTGCTTTCGTCGCTTTCGAGTTTTCTCTTGATACGTCACCTTTTGCTTGTTTGTTTGTATTTTGGTTTCTACTTTTATTTCTGCTTTCGCTGCATCGTCTCAAGTATCTGAATCAGGATGGACTTTATAGGGAATCTCGATTACGATCCCGAAGTTCGAGCGAATATCCGTGGAAGGATGTTACCGGCACGTATGTTTATATTTATATCTTTTGTTTTATTTTGTTTCTAATGTTGATTCTCTTTTTATTTTTCTTCTTTTTATATCTTTACTTTCTCCGATTTCTTTGCTTCACAGAACCATACCAACCGAGACCAATGACGGACATAAGTCTCGAGGACTTGCCCGCCTGTGCCTTCACAATGTACACGGGCACTCGGCAATTTTGTGAAACGATTCTCTGTATTTTGAGCATTTTTGCTTTGTTCATCTTTTGGTGGCTCGACAATTACATGGTGAATGATATGCACAATCGGCTACTGCCCTATTCGATACTGCTTAGCCATGACCAAAACAGAGACAACACTCAGTTGAAGGATCTCAAGGTAATTCGCACTTTATGTAATCTTTTTGTAATGTTAATCTAAATCTAATCTTTCTTTCTTAAATTTAGAGTTTCAAAATGGAAAGCGCGGCTTCGATTATGACCTTTGTCCTGTGGGTCTACATCTTTCTCTCGATAACTCGACTCGTCCTCCAGTACTTTAACTTTCGTGAAGAGGTGGAAGACTACACGGAGAAGGAGCACTCATCGATTCCGCTGTTGATTCAATGGTGGATCACAATTGTGCTGCTGGTTCTGATTGTGCTCGTGAACGGATGGGTGTCTCGGGTTCTAGGTCGCGCAGCCACCTACTCGGGTGACATTCTGTCGGACAAGATGGACACCTATGCGTTGGGTGATGCGGATTTGAAGATGGCGATCGATCGCTTTCAGATGAACTACGAATGCTGTGGCTCGGTGAATTATACTTTCTGGTATCAGGTAGATTTGTACCAGTTTCCTGATTTGGCCGAATTGGCGCCTGATGATCTGATGAGGGAATATCTTGTTGAGATGTTCATGGTGCATTACGATTTACATGATATTGGTAAGTATAAGTTAATTACTTAGTTGGGTAATCAGTTAGTTGGTTATTTGGTTAGTTGGTTAGTTGGTTATTTGGGTAGTTGGTTAAGTAGTTAGTTGATTAGTTAGTTGGTTATTTGGTGAGTTGTTTAAGTAGTTAGTTAGTTAATTAGTTAGTTAGTTAGTTAGTTATTTGGTTGGTTAGTTGGGACCTATTGTAAAAATCTAAATTACTAATGCCTATCGGCAATTTAACTATTTTGCGGGAATTATAATTGAATTTTTCGGGAAATTTACTAATCGGTAAACTAACTATATTTATCGGGCCATTAATTACAAGCAAATTCGTGTACGATCCTAATTTGACTATTCTTCTTTTAGTGAGGCCTAGCGCCGTAGATTTACAGAATTTTATCGAAGCTCACCGAGGCGATCACGCAAAGAATTTTAGTTCCAATGGAGTATATTCCCCTCTTTTGGCAGGTAAATGATATTCGTAATCCGCTTTATATTTTATACTTTTTTTGCAGTCCACGGACAGCGAATCTATCCAATCGGTTCACTACCGTTCAGCTGTTGCAGACCAATGTCTGAGACCATCTGTCCCTTCTACAATCACAACAATCTCGACCACACCTGGAAGGATGTCGACTTGCGTGCCGCCATCTTCACCGACCCCTGCAACGAAGTGGTACAAGACAAACTCAAGACCATTGGTCTGTATGTGGACAAGATCAATCTGTTTCGTTTTGTGTGGGAGACTGTGTACTTTTTGGCCATTCACGCGATTAAGCGCTCGTTTGAGTCACACTGGTTCGATCGTCATAGGCCCACCATTTCTGGCTGTCCAAATGCACTCTTTTTTGGGGCACTGTTTGGACTGACACTGCTGTACATCTCAGTTTCGTGTCATTTCTTCTCGTTTCGCGATTTGTTGGTTGGAATATTTAGGAATCCATTTGAATGATACAGAAGTAGTCTAATTGGTTATTTTTATTAAAATCTCATAATTATGATTTACGTTCATTTTATTGTTTTTGATTTTCGCGATAATTGTTAACCAATGTATTCAGAAAATTTATTTTTATGTGTAGCAGCGCACCTGATTTTACATTTTAGGTTATTAATAAATGTTGTTATATGTGAATGTTGTGCCTGTTGATTATTTTGGTGGGTAGAGGAGCCCCTTTTTTGGACACTAAGTTGTTCAAACGCCACTGTTCTTTATTTTCCTTTTCCCCTCCAAATTGCAGCCGCACATGCTTTCGGCTTTTGGCTTCTGTCGCCGTCAGTTTGTTTTGCTGTCCTCAAGTTTGCGTTATTTTTGTGTCGATACCAAAATGGCGTGCCCTTGGATCGATGAAACTCTGCCTCGAGTCATTTCCTCACTCACCACTCAACACTTTAAATCAAAATTCTCTGCCTTGACCACCAATGCTGACCGTGTGCAGTTTTGTCTTGGCCAAAAAGAAGTCCAAGATTGGGTTGGTCTGTATGTGTCAAGCCCGAACCGGTTGAAGTGCTCTACAACTGCTCGCAAGTTCCGAGAGAAGGGAAATTATCACTTTTGTGGGCAAAACTTTAAAATCGCTATTAAACTCTACAGTAGAGCCATTTTCTTTGCACCCCAAATTGTGGACAAGATTGGCTCCGAACTGGCACTGGCATATGCAGGGCGTTCGGCTGCATACTTTCAACTTGGTCAGTACGGAAATGCGTTGAAGGACATCGAGGATGGCTTGGCTCTTGGCGAGGAACAATTCAAATCGGTCACCAGATTACAGCTACGTAAATGTGATTGTCTCATTCGACTGGGACGTGCTTCGGAAGCAAAGGAATTTCTAAACTCTATCCAAAAACCAACCGATGACGAGGATGCTTCTAAGCATTGGATTGAACTATTCGGTCAACTCCATTTGGATGATGACAAGAAGAAGGATGCAAAGAAGAATGAGGATTTGATTCCAAAGTCGTGTGATGTTTCCATAGAAATCTCTAAACCCACAAACAAAGGACTGTTCAAATCAAACGAGAAAATGGTACCAAAGTGGCTGTGCAGTATGATGAGGTGAAAGGTGAGATTCGGTTTTGATTTTGTTGTGTTTGTTTAATTATATTATCGATTCTTATAGGTCGACATCTGGTTGCACTGGAAGATATTCAATTTGGCGATATTCTCGCTGTTTCTCGACCTTATGTCACTCTTTTGAACCCGGAGGATGATGTCCTCAAATATTGTCATCACTGTTGTGATATCTTTCTGAAATTAACTCCAATTCGTCCAATTCCCTGCACCGACTGTTCGAGTGTTGTGTACTGTTCCGAAGAATGTCGTACTGAAGCTACAAATTCGTATCATCGTTACGAATGTGGTCAACACGATTTGTTGGGTCAATTGCCTGAATTTGCTCGAATGTCACTTCGTATGCTGTACCGTGCTGGCATGGATCAGATTCGTTCGGTTGTGGATTCTTCTCCTTTGGATCCAAGCCACCTTTCTGAACAAGCAGAAGGTCACTATTCTCATGTGTACCAATTAGTTCATCACTCGAATGGGCCTTTGAAGGATTTGAAAATACCGTACGATGAAATGTTGATATGGTCAATCATGGCTTGTTTGTTGCTTCAATTGGTCAAGAAAAGCAAATTCGATATGGACCCAAAAGAAGAGGATTGGGAGTTGATTGGTGGTCTTTTGTTGCGTCATCTTCTACAATCTCGTTTCAACACTTTCCACTATTCTCCATTCAACAAAAAAGAATCCCCATCATCTCCAGTTGAGTTGGACCTGTTCCCACTGTTGGCCTCTACCCTGAATCACTCCTGCAGGGCCAATGCTCGACTCGAACCACCGAACGACGAATTTGTCTGTCTTCTTCAGGCAGCTCGACCAATTTCCGCTGGAACCGAAATTACCATTCCTTATTTGAGAGATGAAGAATCCGCTGAGAGGGAGTTGTCAATTTTGGAAAATAACCAAGTTTCGAGAATGGCGCGACTATTTGAGAAACGACATTTCGACAAATGTTTCTGTGCTCTGTGTGCCTATTATGTTCGCAATACGCCATTTGGACTTTCGACTGAATATTTAGCGCTGAACTGCATCGATTGTAGACATGGTTTGATGAAACTCTCTTCTGAGCACAAATCCAAGTCAGAAATGTTCAGTTGCACCAAGTGCAAATGGATTTTGGACAATGCTGAGATGAAACGACTCTATCGTGAGGTTGATTCGAATCTAATCGAGTTTTGTAATCCTCCATTAACCTTGAATACCATTGCTATATGGATATCAAGGGAGTCTTCACTTGATAAACTTTCTTCCCTACTTAATCGGAACTCAAAATTGCTGGCTGACCTTCACTTCAGGACTGGACTGAAATATTTGAACAACCGTGAAAGGGACGAGTGCTGGTGGAACTACACCGAACATTATTTCTCGTATCAAGATCGCGTTTTTGGAAAAGAAAGTGTGGACATTATGGAATCACTCGATATTGTACAACGCTTAGTAATCGAAAAGGCCACTCCGATGATGATGATTGTCTTTGAACATGAGCACGAAAGGGCGTATCGATGCTATTTGGCTCGGATGGAGAAGTTGAAGCAGCTCAAACTTAAATACTACCAGGATTACTAATTCTACTAACCTTATTCTGCATAATCTTTTGATACTCTATTCTCGATAACCTTTTTATCATTAATATCTTTATTTCTTATAAATGAACTTTCAATTACTTGATTCCAATAAAGATATATTTTCTATTGCATTTCAGATACCCCGAATACTATACAATAATTTATTTGTAAGTCATCTTAGTATTAAGTTATAGATTAGCATTAAAATCTCATGATTATGATTTAAGTTCATTTTGTTGTCGAATTTTCTCAATAATTATTAACTT
>JAKIJQ010000585.1:0-24380 GCA_023373905.1 Rhizoglyphus robini | reverse complement strand
AATGAACAGCGAGAAAGTAATGAAGCTATTGATACTATCGGGAATTGATTGATAGAACCGAAGATAAACAATTGTTTTGTTCAAAGGTAAGATTTTTATATTATTGTTTTAATTTCAAATCTAGAAAATATCCTACTTATTCTAGCTTTTTGTCAGAAAAAAAGAAATCATTGGGCAGATGCGGTGTTTAAAAAGAAAGCTCTTCCAACCGCGATCTTTCTTTTTCATTATCATGGGAGAAATATGAGTTCATTCGGTTTATATGAAATTGTCTTGATTTACTTGGTCGGATTGGCAAACAATCACACGGACCCCGAGAGTACTTTCATAAGCATATCAAAATGACAATGAATGTGCAATTACTTGAGTACAATCTGTTTTTCATACATATGATGGTATTTTGTTTTTACTGTGTATTCCAAAATTCACTAATATTCAACTAATTATTTGATTTTTCTAAATGGAAAAAGCAGAAGAAATGTCAAACCAATTCATTTTATTGCATTAAAGAAAAACAAAATTCCTTATCTGGCGACTATTTTTTTATTGCTGCAAATTAAGTCTGATATTTTTAAATCTAAGAGCAAAGGCAACAAAGATCGTGAATCTCGCCAAAATGAGTCACTTTAGTATGTCCAACCCGAATTAAAGTCACCATTCCTGTCAACACCACAGAATATCACGTTGTCCTTACTAAACCACATTTTTGGCCATGTCTATTGATTCGATTCACATTAATTTACCTGAAGAAGATTACAATGAGATTGTTTCGGAATGTCTCTCTAATCCAACTTCGAGTGCAACGTCAATCTACAAAAATTTGTTTCGTAAATGGAGAATGTCGATATGTCGTCTGTTAAAAAAGATCTCGCAACAAACATTTGATCACCAAGATGAGGTTAGCCGAATAAAGCGTTCACTTGATGAAACTCGCAAGCTCAATGACCTGGAAGCAGTTCAATATCAAATCGAGAAACATAATGATCTGTAGTCATTTTGAACGAACAAAAGAGACGGAATTGGCTGAACTGGTTATTAGGACAGAAATGCAACGTGAACTTTCGGAAAATTTGCACATGACTGTGTATTAATTGACTGCAAATTGCTAACCCGAACGAGCCTGAATAAAGAAGATCTAACTATGCTAATGTTGTATACGATTTGGAAAAGTAGTTATAAGTAAATTGAAAATATTTAAGTGTCATAAATTCATTCATTTTATTTTGACGAGGAAAGCCAGTGGCTTATTATTCTGACAAAAGGTCAATCCAAATTGATTTTCAACCTTTTTTATCGAGGCAATTCTAAAGACATGCGGTTCTGCTCACGATGTTGATGCCTTTGTCTCCGATATGGTAAACGCTTTCTTTAATGCATGGACTATGTTATAGACCATCCAAGACTGATCAGACTTGGTGCGATTCATGTTCAAGATCAGAATACATAGTGGTTTGTAAAATCAAGGACATTCAACACAAATAATTTTCCCCTTTGTAATCAACAAAGGCTTCACTCTAGAAAATCTCATCAAGAAACTATTGCATGTCAAATTGTCTGAACTAGAAGCATCGATTCCTAAAACTCCCGATCGCATCTATTCCAAGGGTGGAATGAATATTTTGAAAGTTCATGGGGGAGAAACATCCTGCAATAAAAGTTTTACTGACGAGTAAGTATTGCTTATCAACTAATATCACGTAGGTTAGTGTCATTAATGAATTTATTTTTTAGTTATTTTCACAAGAAGTACTCACAATGACAGTAAACGTAAACCTATTTGGTGTTTACATCATCGCCATTACTTCATAAAACGAGCACTAAGTTATAAATTAGTTACTATGAGGTGCAAATAAGTAAGATAAATTCTTTTTAACTTAGTCTTCTTATTAAATTACTAATTTTAGGAGATTCAAATATATCGAGATCTTGGTGGAGAGAAAAATACATCGATTAGTAGATTGCATCAATGAAATTATTCGATCTCTAACTTTACCTGAGCTTGAATGGCGACGAGACATTTGCAGGAAGAGAAGGGTAGGGAAAATAGTCCGAGAGAAAAGGAAAAATTCCGATGACCATATAAAAAGGAATGGAAATCAATGAAGTTCTTACTAGAATTGCCGTAGAACATTTTCACGTACCTTTCAAGAACAGATGATGTAAGTATGATGTTTGACGCAAATCTGAAATGGTGTTTGTTTGATTAAATGTAGTGTATGTCACGTGTGTCCACACTTCTTCTTTCACATGTACTCACTACTTGAAAGAAAACTGTGCAAACATATCCACCCTACAATATCAGTATTGAAAGAGCTTGAAGTGAATCGCAAAAACCGAACATTGTATCGAACCGCAATAGTTTGTTCCTGAAGGAAGTTCAGCCATACAATTCATTCAACGATCGGACATTGACAATGGTGGTTACAGTGATGATTTCTCAGATGAAGAACAAGAAAATTCTCCGGAAAATGGTCAAGTATGCCAAGTTCTTGTTGATAGATCCACTGAAGTTGATAAATATAGAAAAGCATTTAAGAAGCGAACTTCAAATGTCTTGAGAGAACTTGAATCTATCAATAATCCTAAAATTGATAAATTAGCAAACAATCAAATGATTCAATTTCAAAAAAATGATTGGTGGTATTAAAAAGAGATGAAGTGAAGAAATTGAAGCTTGAAGTTGATCAAAAGGAAGCTAATGCCATACGATTCTAAAACACAGAGAGAAAGTTACAATTAATTAATTTGCCTATTAATCATTTTAACTTGTGTATTGGTCCGATTGTGCGTTTGTTAATAAACTTGTATGGATTCGTTATATCATAAACACATTAATGTTTTTGTTAGAAATATGATCATTGATTATTTTAATGGTCACGACAGGGTGATGTAAATAAATTGTCTATCTTGGAACAGTAAAAGTTATTTTCCTGGTGGATAAGTAGCACTGTATTTCGCCAAGAGGAAAATCTTATTTGATTTTAAATACTAATAATATCATAGTTCTTCTAAACACACAACGAGCAAAATTTACCTAACAAATTCAATTTGAACAATCACAAATAAGGATGACGTTTAAAAAAAGGCAAGTCAGAACACCAATTTGATTTGGTATGTTTACATTGTACTGGACTATTCAAAGTAGCGGCTATTGCACGTTGCTACGGGCGTTCAGAAAGAAAGCTATCACAAGGCTACTCAAAACAGTACTGTAGGAAGTGACTTACATGTTGTACGCACTGTCAGGGTAGTGGCAACTTCGTCACAGTTGCACAATATACACACGCTCACACAGACGCAAACAGATGAGACAGTCGACAGAACGGAATAGAATGTCCATCTAACACAGTCTGCATAACTACTGAATGAGGACTGGTCCGCGCAAAAGCCGGACGAAAGTCGCAGGTCGTTCGGGCTCTAAGAGGACCCGCTTATTCTCGTACTGATACTTTTTTGACTATCATTCTGAGGATGATTTGCGGCACTGATATGGACATTTGCGGCACTGATATTGACAGTTGCGTCACTGTTATGGATAGTTGCGGCACTGATATTGACAGTTGCGGCAAAGAATATGGACAGTTGCGGCACTGATATGGACAGTTGCGGCACCGATATGGACAGTTGCGTCACTGATATGGATAGTTGCGGCACCGATATGGACAGTTGCGGCACCGATATGGACAGTTGCGGCACCGATATGGACAGTTGCGGAAATGGAAATAGGATGAATCTAACCTATTTCCATGGCCGAGATAAGTTTGTTCAGTCAAACAGCCGATACATATGGTTGCGGCAATGGAAATAGGATGAATCTAACCTATTTCCATGGCCGAGATAAGCTTGTTCAATCAAATAGCCGATACATACGGTATCGGCCAATATAGAGTTGCGGCACTGATATGGACAGTTGCGGCACTGATATTGACAGTTGCGGCACTGATATGGATAGTTGCGGCACCGATATGGACAGTTGCGGCAACGATATGGACAGTTGCGGCACCGATATGGACAGTTGCGGAAATGGAAATAGGATGAATCTAACCTATTTCCATGGCCGAGATAAGCTTGTTCAATCAAATAGCCGATACATACGGTATCAGCCAATATAGAGTTGCGGCACTGATATGGACAGTTGCGGCACTGATATGGATAGTTGCGGCCCCGATATGGACAATTGCGTCACCGATATGGACAGTTGCGGCACCGATATGGACAGTTGCGGCACCGATATGGACAGTTGCGGCACCGATATGGACAGTTGAGGCACTCATACGAACAGTTATCCTCGTACTGATACTTTTTTGAGTATCAGTCCGAGGATGAGTTGCGGCATTGATATGGACAGTTTCGGCACCGATATGGACAGTTGCGGTAATGTTATGGACAGTTGCGGCACTGATATGGATAGTTGCGGCACCGATATGGACAGTTGCGGCACCGATATGGACAGTTTCGGCACCGATATGGACAGTTGCGGCACCGATATGGACAGTTGCGGCACTGATATTGACAGTTGCGGCACTGATATGGATAGTTGCGGCACCGATATGGACGGTTGCGGCCCGATATGGACAATTGCGTCACCGATATGGACAGTTGCGGCACCGATATGGACAGTTGCGGCACCGATATGGACATTTTCGGCACTGATATTGATAGTTGGGGCACCGATATGGACAGTTGCGGCACCGATATGGACAGTTGAGGCACTCATACGAACAGTTATCCTCGTACTGATACTTTTTTGAGTATCAGTCCGAGGATGAGTTGCGGCACTGATATGGATAGTTGCGGCCCCGATATGGACAATTGCGTCACCGATATGGACAGTTGCGGCACCGACATGGACAGTTGCGTCACCGATATGGACAGTTTCGGCACTGATATGGATAGTTGCGGCACCGATATGGACAGTTGCAGCACTCAAACGAACATTTATTCTCGTACTGATACTTTTTTGACTATCATTCTGAGGATGATTTGCGGCACTGATATGGACATTTGCGGCACTGATATTGACAGTTGCGTCACTGTTATGGATAGTTGCGGCACTGATATTGACAGTTGCGGCAAAGAATATGGACAGTTGCGGCACTGATATGGACAGTTGCGGCACCGATATGGACAGTTGCGTCACTGATATGGATAGTTGCGGCACCGATATGGACAGTTGCGGCACCGATATGGACAGTTGCGGCACCGATATGGACAGTTGCGGAAATGGAAATAGGATGAATCTAACTTATTTCCATGGCCGAGATAAGTTTGTTCAGTCAAACAGCCGATACATATGGTTGCGGCAATGGAAATAGGATGAATCTAACCTATTTCCATGGCCGAGATAAGCTTGTTCAATCAAATAGCCGATACATACGGTATCGGCCAATATAGAGTTGCGGCACTGATATGGACAGTTGCGGCACTGATATTGACAGTTGCGGCACTGATATGGATAGTTGCGGCACCGATATGGACAGTTGCGGCACCGATATGGACAGTTGCGGCACCGATATGGACAGTTGCGGAAACGGAAATAGGATGAATCTAACCTATTTCCATGGCCGAGATAAGCTTGTTCAATCAAATAGCCGATACATACGGTATCGGCCAATATAGAGTTGCGGCACTGATATGGACAGTTGCGGCACTGATATGGATAGTTGCGGCCCCGATATGGACAATTGCGTCACCGATATGGACAGTTGCGGCACCGATATGGACAGTTGCGGCACCGATATGGACAGTTTCGGCACCGATATGGACAGTTGCGGCACTGATATGGATAGTTGCGGCACCGATATGGACAGTTGCGGCACCGATATGGACAGTTTCGGCACCGATATGGACAGTTGCGGCACCGATATGGACAGTTGCGGCACTGATATTGACAGTTGCGGCAAAGATTATGGCCAGTTGCGGCACCGATATGGACAGTTGCGGCACCGATATGGACAGTTTCGGCACCGATATGGACAGTTGCGGCACCGATATGGACAGTTGCGGCACCGATATGGACAGTTGCGGCACCGATATGGACAGTTGCGGAAATGGAAATAGGATGAATCTAACCTATTTCCATGGCCGAGATAAGTTTGTTCAGTCAAACAGCCGATACATATGGTTGCGGCAATGGAAATAGGATGAATCTAACCTATTTCCATGGCCGAGATAAGCTTGTTCAATCAAATAGCCGATACATACGGTATCGGCCAATATAGAGTTGGGCACTGATATGGACAGTTGCGGCACTGATATTGACAGTTGCGGCACTGATATGGATAGTTGCGGCACCGATATGGACAGTTGCGGCACCGATATGGACAGTTGCGGCACCGATATGGACAGTTGCGGAAATGGAAATAGGATGAATCTAACCTATTTCAATGGCCGAGATAAGTTTGTTCAGTCAAACAGCCGATACATATGGTTGCGGCAATGGAAATAGGATGAATCTAACCTATTTCCATGGCCGAGATAAACTTGTTCATTCAAATAGCCGATACATACGGTATCGGCCAATATAGAGTTGCGGCACTGATATGGATAGTTGCGGCACCGATATGGACAGTTGCGGCACCGATATGGACAGTTGCGGCAATGGAAATAGGATGAATCTAACCTATTTCCATGGCCGAGATAAGTTTGTTCAGTCAAACAGCCGATACATATGGTTGCGGCAATGGAAATAGGATGAATCTAACCTATTTCCATGGCCGAGATAAGCTTGTTCAATCAAATAGCCGATACATACGGTATCGGCCAATATAGAGTTGCGGCACTGATATGGACAGTTGCGGCACTGATATTGACAGTTGCGGCACCGATATGGATAGTTGCGGCACCGATATGGACGGTTGCGGCCCGATATGGACAGTTGCGGCACTGATATGGATGGTTGCGGCCCCGATATGGACAATTGCGTCACCGATATGGACAGTTGCGGCACCGATATGGACAGTTGCGGCACCGATATGGACAGTTTCGGTACTGATATGGATAGTTGCGGCACCGATATGGACAGTTGCGGCACCGATATGGACAGTTGCGGCACCGACATGGACAGTTGCGTCACCGATATGGACAGTTTCGGCACTGATATGGATAGTTGCGGCACCGATATGGACAGTTGCGGCACTCATACGAACAGTTATCCTCGTACTGATACTTTTTTGACTATCATTCTGAGGATGATTTGCGGCACTGATATGGACATTTGCGGCACTGATATTGACAGTTGCGTCACTGTTATGGATAGTTGCGGCACTGATATTGACAGTTGCGGCAAAGAATATGGACAGTTGCGGCACTGATATGGACAGTTGCGGCACCGGTATGGACAGTTGCGGCACTGATATGGATAGTTGCGGCACCGATATGGACAGTTGCGTCACCGATATGGACAGTTGCGGCACCGATATGGACAGTTGCGGCACTGATATGGACAGTTGCGGCACTGATATGGACAGTTGCGGCACTGATATGGATAGTTGCGGCCCCGATATGGACAATTGCGTCACCGATATGGACAGTTGCGGCACCGATATGGATAGTTGCGGCACCGATATGGATAGTTGCGGCACCGATATGGACAGTTGCGGCACTGATATTGACAGTTGCGGCACTGATATGGATAGTTGCGGCACCGATATGGACAGTTGCGGCACCGATATGGACAGTTGCGGCACCGATATGGACAGTTGCGGAAATGGAAATAGGATGAATCTAACCTATTTCCATGGCCGAGATAAGTTTGTTCAGTCAAACAGCCGATACATATGGTTGCGGCAATGGAAATAGGATGAATCTAACCTATTTCCATGGCCGAGATAAACTTGTTCATTCAAATAGCCGATACATACGGTATCGGCCAATATAGAGTTGCGGCACTGATATGGATAGTTGCGGCACCGATATGGACAGTTGCGGCACCGATATGGACAGTTGCGGCAATGGAAATAGGATGAATCTAACCTATTTCCATGGCCGAGATAAGTTTGTTCAGTCAAACAGCCGATACATATGGTTGCGGCAATGGAAATAGGATGAATCTAACCTATTTCCATGGCCGAGATAAGCTTGTTCAATCAAATAGCCGATACATACGGTATCGGCCAATATAGAGTTGCGGCACTGATATGGACAGTTGCGGCACTGATATTGACAGTTGCGGCACTGATATGGATAGTTGCGGCACCGATATGGACGGTTGCGGCCCGATATGGACAGTTGCGGCACTGATATGGATGGTTGCGGCCCCGATATGGACAATTGCGTCACCGATATGGACAGTTGCGGCACCGATATGGACAGTTGCGGCACCGATATGGACAGTTTCGGTACTGATATGGATAGTTGCGGCACCGATATGGACAGTTGCGGCACCGATATGGACAGTTGCGGCACCGACATGGACAGTTGCGGCACTCATACGAACAGTTATCCTCGTACTGATACTTTTTGACTATCATTCTGAGGATGATTTGCGGCACTGATATGGACATTTGCGGCACTGATATTGACAGTTGCGTCACTGTTATGGATAGTTGCGGCACTGATATTGACAGTTGCGGCAAAGAATATGGACAGTTGCGGCACTGATATGGACAGTTGCGGCACCGATATGGACAGTTGCGGCACTGATATGGATAGTTGCGGCACCGATATGGACAGTTGCGTCACCGATATGGACAGTTGCGGCACCGATATGGACAGTTGCGGCACTGATATGGACAGTTGCGGCACTGATATGGACAGTTGCGGCACTGATATGGATAGTTGCGGCCCCGATATGGACAATTGCGTCACCGATATGGACAGTTGCGGCACCGATATGGATAGTTGCGGCACTGATATGGATAGTTGCGGCACCGATATGGACAGTTGCGGCACCGATATGGACAGTTTCGGCACCGATATGGACAGTTGCGGCACCGATATGGACAGTTGCGGCACTGATATGGACAGTTGCGGCACTGATATTGACAGTTGCGGCACTGATATGGATAGTTGCGGCACCGATATGGACGGTTGCGGCCCGATATGGACAATTGCGTCACCGATATGGGCAGTTGCGGCACCGATATGGACAATTGCGTCACCGATATGGACAGTTGCGGCACCGATATGGACAGTTGCGGCACCGATATGGACAGTTGCAGCACTCATACGAACAGTTATCCTCGTACTGATACTTTTTTGACTATCATTCTGAGGATGATTTGCGGCACTGATATGGACATTTGCGGCACTGATATTGACAGTTGCGTCACCGATATGGACAGTTTCGGCACCGATATGGACAGTTGCGGCACCGATATGGACAGTTGCGGCACTGGTATGGACAGTTGCGGCACTGATATTGACAGTTGCGGCACTGATATGGATAGTTGCGGCACCGATATGGACAGTTGCGGCACCGATATGGACAGTTGCGGCACCGATATGGACAGTTTCGGTACTGATATGGATAGTTGCGGCACCGATATGGACAGTTGCGGCACCGATATGGACAGTTGCTGCACCGACATGGACAGTTGCGTCACCGATATGGACAGTTTCGGCACTGATATGGATAGTTGCGGCACCGATATGGACAGTTGCGGCACTCATACGAACAGTTATCCTCGTACTGATACTTTTTTGACTATCATTCTGAGGATGATTTGCGGCACTGATATGGACATTTGCGGCACTGATATTGACAGTTGCGTCACTGTTATGGATAGTTGCGGCACTGATATTGACAGTTGCGGCAAAGAATATGGACAGTTGCGTCACCGATATGGACAGTTGCGGCACCGATATGGACAGTTGCGGCACCGATATGGACAATTGCGTCACCGATATGGACAGTTGCGGCACCGATATGGACAGTTGCGGCACCGATATGGACAGTTGCAGCACTCATACGAACAGTTATCCTCGTACTGATACTTTTTTGACTATCATTCTGAGGATGATTTGCGGCACTGATATGGACATTTGCGGCACTGATATTGACAGTTGCGTCACCGATATGGACAGTTTCGGCACCGATATGGACAGTTGCGGCACCGATATGGACAGTTGCGGCACTGGTATGGACAGTTGCGGCACTGATATGGATAGTTGCGGCACCGATATGGACAGTTGCGGCACCGATATGGACAGTTGCGGCACCGATATGGACAGTTTCGGTACTGATATGGATAGTTGCGGCACCGATATGGACAGTTGCGGCACCGATATGGACAGTTGCTGCACCGACATGGACAGTTGCGTCTCCGATATGGACAGTTTCGGCACTGATATGGATAGTTGCGGCACCGATATGGACAGTTGCGGCACTCATACGAACAGTTATCCTCGTACTGATACTTTTTTGACTATCATTCTGAGGATGATTTGCGGCACTGATATGGACATTTGCGGCACTGATATTGACAGTTGCGTCACTGTTAGTATCCACTGTATTGACAGTTCGCAAAGAATATACAGTTGCGTCACCGATATGGACAGTTGCGGCACCGATATGGACAGTTTCGGCACCGATATGGACAGTTGCGGCACTGATATGGACAGTTGCGTCACCGATATGGACAGTTGCGGCACCGATATGGACAGTTGCGGCACCGATATGGACAGTTTTGGCACCGATATGGACAGTTGCGGCACTGATATGGACAGTTGCGGCACTGATATGGATAGTTGCGGCCCCGATATGGACAATTGCGTCACCGATATGGACAGTTGCGGCACCGACATGGACAGTTGCGTCACCGATATGGACAGTTTCGGCACTGATATGGATAGTTGCGGCACCGATATGGACAGTTGCGGCACCGATATGGACAGTTGCAGCACTCATACGAACAGTTATCCTCGTACTGATACTTTTTTGACTATCATTCTGAGGATGATTTGCGGCACTGATATGGACATTTGCGGCACTGATATTGACTGTTGCGTCACTGTTATGGATAGTTGCGGCACTGATATTGACAGTTGCGGCAAAGAATATGGACAGTTGCGGCACTGATATGGACAGTTGCGGCACCGATATGGACAGTTGCGGCACTGATATGGATAGTTGCGGCACCGATATGGACAGTTGCGTCACCGATATGGACAGTTGCGGCACCGATATGGACAGTTGCGGCACCGATATGGACAGTTTCGGCACCGATATGGACAGTTTCGGCACCGATATGGACAGTTGCGGCACTGATATGGACAGTTGCGGCACTGATATGGATAGTTGCGGCCCCGATATGGATAATTGCGTCACCGATATGGACAGTTGCGGCACCGACATGGACAGTTGCGTCACCGATATGGACAGTTTCGGCACTGATATGGATAGTTGCATCACCGATATGGACAGTTGCGGCACCGATATGGACAGTTGCGGCACTGATATGGACAGTTGCGGCACTGATATGGACAGTTGCGGCCCCGATATGGACAATTGCGTCACCGATATGGACAGTTGCGGCACCGATATGGATAGTTGCGGCACTGATATGGATAGTTGCGGCACCGATATGGACAGTTGCGGCACCGATATGGACAGTTGAGGCACTCATACGAACAGTTATCCTCGTACTGATACTTTTTTGAGTATCAGTCCGAGGATGAGTTGCGGCATTGATATGGACAGTTTCGGCACCGATATGGACAGTTGCGGTAATGTTATGGACAGTTGCGGCACTGATATGGATAGTGGCGGCACCGATATGGACAGTTGCGGCACCGATATGGACAGTTTCGGCACCGATATGGACAGTTGCGGCACCGATATGGACAGTTGCGGCACTGATATTGACAGTTGCGGCACTGATATGGATAGTTGCGGCACCGATATGGACGGTTACGGCCCGATATGGACAATTGCGTCACCGATATGGACAGTTGCGGCACCGATATGGACAGTTGCGGCACCGATATGGACAGTTTCGGCACTGATATTGATAGTTGGGGCACCGATATGGACAGTTGCGGCACCGATATGGACAGTTGAGGCACTCATACGAACAGTTATCCTCGTACTGATACTTTTTTGAGTATCAGTCCGAGGATTAGTTGCGGCACTGATATGGACAGTTGCGGCACTGATATGGATAGTTGCGGCCCCGATATGGACAATTGCGTCACCGATATGGACAGTTGCGGCACCGACATGGACAGTTGCGTCACCGATATGGACAGTTTCGGCACTGATATGGATAGTTGCGGCACCGATATGGACAGTTGCAGCACTCAAACGAACATTTATTCTCGTACTGATACTTTTTTGACTATCATTCTGAGGATGATTTGCGGCACTGATATGGACATTTGCGGCACTGATATTGACAGTTGCGTCACTGTTATGGATAGTTGCGGCACTGATATTGACAGTTGCGGCAAAGAATATGGACAGTTGCGGCACTGATATGGACAGTTGCGGCACCGATATGGACAGTTGCGTCACTGATATGGATAGTTGCGGCACCGATATGGACAGTTGCGGCACCGATATGGACAGTTGCGGCACCGATATGGACAGTTGCGGAAATGGAAATAGGATGAATCTAACCTATTTCCATGGCCGAGATAAGTTTGTTCAGTCAAACAGCCGATACATATGGTTGCGGCAATGGAAATAGGATGAATCTAACCTATTTCCATGGCCGAGATAAGCTTGTTCAATCAAATAGCCGATACATACGGTATCGGCCAATATAGAGTTGCGGCACTGATATGGACAGTTGCGGCACTGATATTGACAGTTGCGGCACTGATATGGATAGTTGCGGCACCGATATGGACAGTTGCGGCACCGATATGGACAGTTGCGGCACCGATATGGACAGTTGCGGAAATGGAAATAGGATGAATCTAACCTATTTCCATGGCCGAGATAAGCTTGTTCAATCAAATAGCCGATACATACGGTATCGGCCAATATAGAGTTGCGGCACTGATATGGACAGTTGCGGCACTGATATGGATAGTTGCGGCCCCGATATGGACAATTGCGTCACCGATATGGACAGTTGCGGCACCGATATGGACAGTTGCGGCACCGATATGGACAGTTTCGGCACCGATATGGACAGTTGCGGCACTGATATGGATAGTTGCGGCACCGATATGGACAGTTGCGGCACCGATATGGACAGTTTCGGCACCGATATGGACAGTTGCGGCACCGATATGGACAGTTGCGGCACTGATATTGACAGTTGCGGCACTGATATGGATAGTTGCAGCACCGATATGGACGGTTGCGGCCTGATATGGACAATTGCGTCACCGATATGGACAGTTGCGGCACCGATATGGACAGTTGCGGCACCGATATGGACAGTTTCGGCACTGATATGGACAGTTTCGGCACCGATATGGACAGTTGCGGCACCGATATGGACAGTTGAGGCACTCATACGAACAGTTATCCTCGTACTGATACTTTTTTGAGTATCAGTCCGAGGATGAGTTGCGGCACTGATATGGACAGTTGCGGCACTGATATGGATAGTTGCGGCCCCGATATGGACAATTGCGTCACCGATATGGACAGTTGCGGCACCGACATGGACAGTTGCGTCACCGATATGGACAGTTTCGGCACTGATATGGATAGTTGCGGCACCGATATGGACAGTTGCAGCACTCAAACGAACATTTATTCTCGTACTGATACTTTTTTGACTATCATTCTGAGGATGATTTGCGGCACTGATATGGACATTTGCGGCACTGATATTGACAGTTGCGTCACTGTTATGGATAGTTGCGGCACTGATATTGACAGTTGCGGCAAAGAATATGGACAGTTGCGGCACTGATATGGACAGTTGCGGCACCGATATGGACAGTTGCGTCACTGATATGGATAGTTGCGGCACCGATATGGACAGTTGCGGCACCGATATGGACAGTTGCGGCACCGATATGGACAGTTGCGGAAATGGAAATAGGATGAATCTAACCTATTTCCATGGCCGAGATAAGTTTGTTCAGTCAAACAGCCGATACATATGGTTGCGGCCAATATAGAGTTGCGGCACTGATATGGACAGTTGCGGCACTGATATTGACAGTTGCGGCACTGATATGGATAGTTGCGGCACCGATATGGACAGTTGCGGCACCGATATGGACAGTTGCGGCACCGATATGGACAGTTGCGGAAATGGAAATAGGATGAATCTAACCTATTTCCATGGCCGAGATAAGTTTGTTCAGTCAAACAGCCGATACATATGGTTGCGGCAATGGAAATAGGATGAATCTAACCTATTTCCATGGCCGAGATAAGCTTGTTCAATCAAATAGCCGATACATACGGTATCGGCCAATATAGAGTTGCGGCACTGATATGGACAGTTGCGGCACTGATATTGACAGTTGCGGCACTGATATGGATAGTTGCGGCACCGATATGGACGGTTGCGGCCCGATATGGACAGTTGCGGCACTGATATGGATGGTTGCGGCCCCGATATGGACAATTGCGTCACCGATATGGACAGTTGCGGCACCGATATGGACAGTTGCGGCACCGATATGGACAGTTTCGGTACTGATATGGATAGTTGCGGCACCGACATGGACAGTTGCGGCACCGACATGGACAGTTGCGTCACCGATATGGACAGTTTCGGCACTGATATGGATAGTTGCGGCACCGATATGGACAGTTGCGGCACTCATACGAACAGTTATCCTTGTACTGATACTTTTTTGACTATCATTCTGAGGATGATTTGCGGCACTGATATGGACATTTGCGGCACTGATATTGACAGTTGCGTCACTGTTATGGATAGTTGCGGCACTGATATTGACAGTTGCGGCAAAGAATATGGACAGTTGCGGCACTGATATGGACAGTTGCGTCACTGATATGGATAGTTGCGGCACCGATATGGATAGTTGCGGCACCGATATGGACAGTTGCGGCACCGATATGGACAGTTGCGGAAATGGAAATAGGATGAATCTAACCTATTTCCATGGCCGAGATAAGTTTGTTCAGTCAAACAGCCGATACATATGGTTGCGGCAATGGAAATAGGATGAATCTAACCTATTTCCATGGCCGAGATAAGCTTGTTCAATCAAATAGCCGATACATACGGTATCGGCCAATATAGAGTTGCGGCACTGATATGGACAGTTGCGGCACTGATATTGACAGTTGCGGCACTGATATGGATAGTTGCGGCACCGATATGGGACAGTTGCGGCACCGATATGGACAGTTGCGGCACCGATATGGACAGTTGCGGAAATGGAAATAGGATGAATCTAACCTATTTCCATGGCCGAGATAAGCTTGTTCAATCAAATAACCGATACATACGGTATCGGCCAATATAGAGTTGCGGCACTGATATGGACAGTTGCGGCACTGATATTGACAGTTGCGGCACTGATATGGATAGTTGCGGCACCGATATGGACAGTTGCGGCACCGATATGGAAAGTTGCGGCACCGATATGGACAGTTGCGGAAATGGAAATAGGATGAATCTAACCTATTTCCATGGCCGAGATAAGCTTGTTCAATCAAATAGCCGATACATACGGTATCGGCCAATATAGAGTTGCGGCACTGATATGGACAGTTGCGGCACTGATATGGATAGTTGCGGCCCCGATATGGACAATTGCGTCACCGATATGGACAGTTGCGGCACCGATATGGACAGTTGCGGCACCGATATGGACAGTTTCGGCACCGATATGGACAGTTGCGGCACTGATATGGATAGTTGCGGCACCGATATGGACAGTTGCGGCACCGATATGGACAGTTTCGGCACCGATATGGACAGTTGCGGCACCGATATGGACAGTTGCGGCACTGATATTGACAGTTGCGGCACTGATATGGATAGTTGCGGCACCGATATGGACGGTTGCGGCCCGATATGGACAATTGCGTCACCGATATGGACAGTTGCGGCACCGAGATGGACAGTTGCGGCACCGATATGGACAGTTTCGGCACTGATATGGACAGTTTCGGCACCGATATGGACAGTTGCGGCACCGATATGGACAGTTGAGGCACTCATACGAACAGTTATCCTCGTACTGATACTTTTTGAGTATCAGTCCGAGGATGAGTTGCGGCACTGATATGGACAGTTGCGGCACTGATATGGATAGTTGCGGCCCCGATATGGACAATTGCGTCACCGATATGGACAGTTGCGGCACCGACATGGACAGTTGCGTCACCGATATGGACAGTTTCGGCACTGATATGGATAGTTGCGGCACCGATATGGACAGTTGCAGCACTCAAACGAACATTTATTCTCGTACTGATACTTTTTTGACTATCATTCTGAGGATGATTTGCGGCACTGATATGGACATTTGCGGCACTGATATTGACAGTTGCGTCACTGTTATGGATAGTTGCGGCACTGATATTGACAGTTGCGGCAAAGAATATGGACAGTTGCGGCACTGATATGGACAGTTGCGGCACCGATATGGACAGTTGCGGCACCGATATGGACAGTTGCGGCACCGATATGGACAGTTGCGGAAATGGAAATAGGATGAATCTAACCTATTTCCATGGCCGAGATAAGTTTGTTCAGTCAAACAGCCGATACATATGGTTGCGGCAATGGAAATAGGATGAATCTAACCTATTTCCATGGCCGAGATAAGCTTGTTCAATCAAATAGCCGATACATACGGTATCGGCCAATATAGAGTTGCGGCACTGATATGGACAGTTGCGGCACTGATATTGACAGTTGCGGCACTGATATGGATAGTTGCGGCACCGATATGGACAGTTGCGGAACCGATATGGACAGTTGCGGCACCGATATGGACAGTTGCGGAAATGGAAATAGGATGAATCTAACCTATTTCCATGGCCGAGATAAGCTTGTTCAATCAAATAGCCGATACATACGGTATCGGCCAATATAGAGTTGCGGCACTGATATGGACAGTTGCGGCACTGATATTGACAGTTGCGGCACTGATATGGATAGTTGCGGCACCGATATGGACAGTTGCGGCACCGATATGGACAGTTGCGGCACCGATATGGACAGTTGCGGAAATGGAAATAGGATGAATCTAACCTATTTCCATGGCCGAGATAAGCTTGTTCAATCAAATAGCCGATACATACGGTATCGGCCAATATAGAGTTGCGGCACTGATATGGACAGTTGCGGCACTGATATGGATAGTTGCGGCCCCGATATGGACAATTGCGTCACCGATATGGACAGTTGCGGCACCGATATGGACAGTTGCGGCACCAATATGGACAGTTTCGGCACCGATATGGACAGATGCGGCACTGATATGGATAGTTGTGGCACCGATATGGACAGTTGCGGCACCGATATGGACAGTTTCGGCACCGATATGGACAGTTGCGGCACCGATATGGACAGTTGCGGCACTGATATTGACAGTTGCTGCACTGATATGGATAGTTGCGGCACCGATATTGACGGTTGCGGCCCGATATGGACAATTGCGTCACCGATATGGACAGTTGCGGCACCGAGATGGACAGTTGCGGCACCGATATGGACAGTTTCGGCACTGATATGGACAGTTTCGGCACCGATATGGACAGTTGCGGCACCGATATGGACAGTTGAGGCACTCATACGAACAGTTATCCTCGTACTGATACTTTTTTGAGTATCAGTCCGAGGATGAGTTGCGGCACTGATATGGACAGTTGCGGCACTGATATGGATAGTTGCGGCCCCGATATGGACAATTGCGTCACCGATATGGACAGTTGCGGCACCGACATGGACAGTTGCGTCACCAATATGGACAGTTTCGGCACTGATATGGATAGTTGCGGCACCGATATGGACAGTTGCAGCACTCAAACGAACATTTATTCTCGTGCTGATACTTTTTGACTATCATTCTGAGGATGATTTGCGGCACTGATATGGACATTTGCGGCACTGATATTGACAGTTGCGTCACTGTTATGGATAGTTGCGGCACTGATATTGACAGTTGCGGCAAAGAATATGGACAGTTGCGGCACTGATATGGACAGTTGCGGCACCGATATGGACAGTTGCGTCACTGATATGGATAGTTGCGGCACCGATATGGACAGTTGCGGCACCGATATGGACAGTTGCGGCACCGATATGGACAGTTGCCGAAATGGAAATAGGATGAATCTAACCTATTTCCATGGCCGAGATAAGTTTGTTCAGTCAAACAGCCGATACATATGGTTGCGGCCAATATAGAGTTGTGGCACTGATATGGACAGTTGCGGCACTGATATTGACAGTTGCGGCACTGATATGGATAGTTGCGGCACCGATATGGACAGTTGCGGCACCGATATGGACAGTTGCGGCACCGATATGGACAGTTGCGGAAATGGAAATAGGATGAATCTAACCTATTTCCATGGCCGAGATAAGTTTGTTCAGTCAAACAGCCGATACATATGGTTGCGGCAATGGAAATAGGATGAATCTAACCTATTTCCATGGCCGAGATAAGCTTGTTCAATCAAATAGCCGATACATACGGTATCGGCCAATATAGAGTTGCGGCACTGATATGGACAGTTGCGGCACTGATATTGACAGTTGCGGCACTGATATGGATAGTTGCGGCACCGATATGGACAGTTGCGGCACCGATATGGACAGTTGCGGCACCGATATGGACAGTTGCGGAAATGGAAATAGGATGAATCTAACCTATTTCCATGGCCGAGATAAGCTTGTTCAATCAAATAACCGATACATACGGTATCGGCCAATATAGAGTTCGGCACTGATATGGACAGTTGCGGCACTGATATTGACAGTTGCGGCACTGATATGGATAGTTGCGGCACCGATATGGACAGTTGCGGCACCGATATGGAAAGTTGCGGCACCGATATGGACAGTTGCGGAAATGGAAATAGGATGAATCTAACCTATTTCCATGGCCGAGATAAGCTTGTTCAATCAAATAGCCGATACATACGGTATCGGCCAATATAGAGTTGCGGCACTGATATGGACAGTTGCGGCACTGATATGGATAGTTGCGGCCCCGATATGGACAATTGCGTCACCGATATGGACAGTTGCGGCACCGATATGGACAGTTGCGGCACCGATATGGACAGTTTCGGCACCGATATGGACAGTTGCGGCACTGATATGGATAGTTGCGGCACCGATATGGACAGTTCGGCACCGATATGGACAGTTTCGGCACCGATATGGACAGTTGCGGCACCGATATGGACAGTTGCGGCACTGATATTGACAGTTGCGGCACTGATATGGATAGTTGCGGCACCGATATGGACGGTTGCGGCCCGATATGGACAATTGCGTCACCGATATGGACAGTTGCGGCACCGAGATGGACAGTTGCGGCACCGATATGGACAGTTTCGGCACTGATATGGACAGTTTCGGCACCGATATGGACAGTTGCGGCACCGATATGGACAGTTGAGGCACTCATACGAACAGTTATCCTCGTACTGATACTTTTTTGAGTATCAGTCCGAGGATGAGTTGCGGCACTGATATGGACAGTTGCGGCACTGATATGGATAGTTGCGGCCCCGATATGGACAATTGCGTCACCGATATGGACAGTTGCGGCACCGACATGGACAGTTGCGTCACCGATATGGACAGTTTCGGCACTGATATGGATAGTTGCGGCACCGATATGGACAGTTGCAGCACTCAAACGAACATTTATTCTCGTACTGATACTTTTTTGACTATCATTCTGAGGATGATTTGCGGCACTGATATGGACATTTGCGGCACTGATATTGACAGTGCGTCACTTTATGGATAGTTGCGGCACTGATATTGACAGTTGCGGCAAAGAATATGGACAGTTGCGGCACTGATATGGACAGTTGCGGCACCGATATGGACAGTTGCGGCACCGATATGGACAGTTGCGGCACCGATATGGACAGTTGCGGAAATGGAAATAGGATGAATCTAACCTATTTCCATGGCCGAGATAAGTTTGTTCAGTCAAACAGCCGATACATATGGTTGCGGCAATGGAAATAGGATGAATCTAACCTATTTCCATGGCCGAGATAAGCTTGTTCAATCAAATAGCCGATACATACGGTATCGGCCAATATAGAGTTGCGGCACTGATATGGACAGTTGCGGCACTGATATTGACAGTTGCGGCACTGATATGGATAGTTGCGGCACCGATATGGACAGTTGCGGAACCGATATGGACAGTTGCGGCACCGATATGGACAGTTGCGGAAATGGAAATAGGATGAATCTAACCTATTTCCATGGCCGAGATAAGCTTGTTCAATCAAATAGCCGATACATACGGTATCGGCCAATATAGAGTTGCGGCACTGATATGGACAGTTGCGGCACTGATATTGACAGTTGCGGCACTGATATGGATAGTTGCGGCACCGATATGGACAGTTGCGGCACCGATATGGACAGTTGCGGCACCGATATGGACAGTTGCGGAAATGGAAATAGGATGAATCTAACCTATTTCCATGGCCGAGATAAGCTTGTTCAATCAAATAGCCGATACATACGGTATCGGCCAATATAGAGTTGCGGCACTGATATGGACAGTTGCGGCACTGATATGGATAGTTGCGGCCCCGATATGGACAATTGCGTCACCGATATGGACAGTTGCGGCACCGATATGGACAGTTGCGGCACCAATATGGACAGTTTCGGCACCGATATGGACAGATGCGGCACTGATATGGATAGTTGTGGCACCGATATGGACAGTTGCGGCACCGATATGGACAGTTTCGGCACCGATATGGACAGTTGCGGCACCGATATGGACAGTTGCGGCACTGATATTGACAGTTGCTGCACTGATATGGATAGTTGCGGCACCGATATTGACGGTTGCGGCCCGATATGGACAATTGCGTCACCGATATGGACAGTTGCGGCACCGAGATGGACAGTTGCGGCACCGATATGGACAGTTTCGGCACTGATATGGACAGTTTCGGCACCGATATGGACAGTTGCGGCACCGATATGGACAGTTGAGGCACTCATACGAACAGTTATCCTCGTACTGATACTTTTTTGAGTATCAGTCCGAGGATGAGTTGCGGCACTGATATGGACAGTTGCGGCACTGATATGGATAGTTGCGGCCCCGATATGGACAATTGCGTCACCGATATGGACAGTTGCGGCACCGACATGGACAGTTGCGTCACCAATATGGACAGTTTCGGCACTGATATGGATAGTTGCGGCACCGATATGGACAGTTGCAGCACTCAAACGAACATTTATTCTCGTACTGATACTTTTTTGACTATCATTCTGAGGATGATTTGCGGCACTGATATGGACATTTGCGGCACTGATATTGACAGTTGCGTCACTGTTATGGATAGTTGCGGCACTGATATTGACAGTTGCGGCAAAGAATATGGACAGTTGCGGCACTGATATGGACAGTTGCGGCACCGATATGGACAGTTGCGTCACTGATATGGATAGTTGCGGCACCGATATGGACAGTTGCGGCACCGATATGGACAGTTGCGGCACCGATATGGACAGTTGCCGAAATGGAAATAGGATGAATCTAACCTATTTCCATGGCCGAGATAAGTTTGTTCAGTCAAACAGCCGATACATATGGTTGCGGCCAATATAGAGTTGTGGCACTGATATGGACAGTTGCGGCACTGATATTGACAGTTGCGGCACTGATATGGATAGTTGCGGCACCGATATGGACAGTTGCGGCACCGATATGGACAGTTGCGGCACCGATATGGACAGTTGCGGAAATGGAAATAGGATGAATCTAACCTATTTCCATGGCCGAGATAAGTTTGTTCAGTCAAACAGCCGATACATATGGTTGCGGCAATGGAAATAGGATGAATCTAACCTATTTCCATGGCCGAGATAAACTTGTTCATTCAAATAGCCGATACATACGGTATCGGCCAATATAGAGTTGCGGCACTGATATGGATAGTTGCGGCACCGATATGGACAGTTGCGGCACCGATATGGACAGTTGCGGCAATGGAAATAGGATGAATCTAACCTATTTCCATGGCCGAGATAAGTTTGTTCAGTCAAACAGCCGATACATATGGTTGCGGCAATGGAAATAGGATGAATCTAACCTATTTCCATGGCCGAGATAAGCTTGTTCAATCAAATAGCCGATACATACGGTATCGGCCAATATAGAGTTGCGGCACTGATATGGACAGTTGCGGCACTGATATTGACAGTTGCGGCACTGATATGGATAGTTGCGGCACCGATATGGACGGTTGCGGCCCGATATGGACAGTTGCGGCACTGATATGGACAGTTTCGGCACCGATATGGACAGTTGCGGCACCGATATGGACAGTTGAGGCACTCATACGAACAGTTATCCTCGTACTGATACTTTTTTGAGTATCAGTCCGAGGATGAGTTGCGGCACTGATATGGACAGTTGCGGCACTGATATGGATAGTTGCGGCCCCGATATGGACAATTGCGTCACCGATATGGACAGTTGCGGCACCGACATGGACAGTTGCGTCACCGATATGGACAGTTTCGGCACTGATATGGATAGTTGCGGCACCGATATGGACAGTTGCGGCACCGATATGGACAGTTGCGGAAATGGAAATAGGATGAATCTAACCTATTTCCATGGCCGAGATAAGTTTGTTCAGTCAAACAGCCGATACATATGGTTGCGGCAATGGAAATAGGATGAATCTAACCTATTTCCATGGCCGAGATAAGCTTGTTCAATCAAATAGCCGATACATACGGTATCGGCCAATATAGAGTTGCGGCACTGATATGGACAGTTGCGGCACTGATATTGACAGTTGCGGCACTGATATGGATAGTTGCGGCACCGATATGGACAGTTGCGGAACCGATATGGACAGTTGCGGCACCGATATGGACAGTTGCGGAAATGGAAATAGGATGAATCTAACCTATTTCCATGGCCGAGATAAGCTTGTTCAATCAAATAGCCGATACATACGGTATCGGCCAATATAGAGTTGCGGCACTGATATGGACAGTTGCGGCACTGATATTGACAGTTGCGGCACTGATATGGATAGTTGCGGCACCGATATGGACAGTTGCGGCACCGATATGGACAGTTGCGGCACCGATATGGACAGTTGCGGAAATGGAAATAGGATGAATCTAACCTATTTCCATGGCCGAGATAAGCTTGTTCAATCAAATAGCCGATACATACGGTATCGGCCAATATAGAGTTGCGGCACTGATATGGACAGTTGCGGCACTGATATGGATAGTTGCGGCCCCGATATGGACAATTGCGTCACCGATATGGACAGTTGCGGCACCGATATGGACAGTTGCGGCACCGATATGGACAGTTTCGGCACCGATATGGACAGATGCGGCACTGATATGGATAGTTGTGGCACCGATATGGACAGTTGCGGCACCGATATGGACAGTTTCGGCACCGATATGGACAGTTGCGGCACCGATATGGACAGTTGCGGCACTGATATTGACAGTTGCTGCACTGATATGGATAGTTGCGGCACCGATATTGACGGTTGCGGCCCGATATGGACAATTGCGTCACCGATATGGACAGTTGCGGCACCGAGATGGACAGTTGCGGCACCGATATGGACAGTTTCGGCACTGATATGGACAGTTTCGGCACCGATATGGACAGTTGCGGCACCGATATGGACAGTTGAGGGCACTCATACGAACAGTTATCCTCGTACTGATACTTTTTTGAGTATCAGTCCGAGGGATGAGTTGCGGCACTGATATGGACAGTTGCGGCACTGATATGGATAGTTGCGGCCCCGATATGGACAATTGCGTCACCGATATGGACAGTTGCGGCACCGACATGGACAGTTGCGTCACCAATATGGACAGTTTCGGCACTGATATGGATAGTTGCGGCACCGATATGGACAGTTGCAGCACTCAAACGAACATTTATTCTCGTACTGATACTTTTTTGACTATCATTCTGAGGATGATTTGCGGCACTGATATGGACATTTGCGGCACTGATATTGACAGTTGCGTCACTGTTATGGATAGTTGCGGCACTGATATTGACAGTTGCGGCAAAGAATATGGACAGTTGCGGCACTGATATGGACAGTTGCGGCACCGATATGGACAGTTGCGTCACTGATATGGATAGTTGCGGCACCGATATGGACAGTTGCGGCACCGATATGGACAGTTGCGGCACCGATATGGACAGTTGCCGAAATGGAAATAGGATGAATCTAACCTATTTCCATGGCCGAGATAAGTTTGTTCAGTCAAACAGCCGATACATATGGTTGCGGCCAATATAGAGTTGTG
>JAKIJQ010000584.1:0-24485 GCA_023373905.1 Rhizoglyphus robini | reverse complement strand
GAAGGTGCAAACCGCATTCAAAATATAAACCATAAGTAAACCCTGAACATCTACATGAGAAGGTAAAGTCAATTTTCAGTGATTTCAATCAGTCGAGTTGATTAAGTAGGGTGTACCGTGTTGTCCATTTTAATCCTGCAAACACCCTAGAAGGTGCAAACCGCATTCAAAATATAAACCATAAGTAAACCCTGAACACGTACATGAAAAGGCAAAGTCAATTTTCAGTGATTTCAATCAGTCGAGTTGATTAAGTAGGGTGTACCGTGTTGTCCATTTTAATCCTGCAAACACCCTAGAAGGTGCAAACCGCATTCAAAATATAAACCACAAGTAAACCCTGAACATCTACATGAGAAGGTAAAGTCAATTTTCAGTGATTTCAATCAGTCGAGTTGATTAAGTAGGGTGTACCGTGTTGTCCATTTTAATCCTGCAAACACCCTAGAAGGTGCAAACCGCATTCAAAATATAAACCACAAGTAAACCCTGAACATCTACATGAGAAGGTAAAGTCAATTTTCAGTGATTTCAATCAGTCGAGTTGATTAAGTAGGGTGTACCGTGTTGTCCATTTTAATCCTGCAAAACACCCTAGAAGGTGCAAACCGCATTCAAAATATAAACCACAAGTAAACCCTGAACATCTACATGAGAAGGTAAAGTCAATTTTCAGTGATTTCAATCAGTCGAGTTGATTAAGTAGGGTGTACCGTGTTGTCCATTTTAATCCTGCAAACACCCTAGAAGGTGCAAACCGCATTCAAAATATAAACCATAAGTAAAACCCTGAACATCTACATGAGAAGGTAAAGTCAATTTTCAGTGATTTCAATCAGTCGAGTTGATTAAGTAGGGTGTACCGTGTTGTCCATTTTAATCCTGCAAACACCCTAGAAGGTGCAAACCGCATTCAAAATATAAACCACAAGTAAACCCTGAACATCTACATGAGAAGGTAAAGTCAATTTTCAGTGATTTCAATCAGTCGAGTTGATTAAGTAGGGTGTACCGTGTTGTCCATTTTAATCCTGCAAACACCCTAGAAGGTGCAAACCGCATTCAAAAAAAAAAACATATAAACCACAAGTAAACCCTGAACATCTACATGAGAAGGTAAAGTCAATTTTCAGTGATTTCAATCAGTCGAGTTGATTAAGTAGGGTGTACCGTGTTGTCCATTTTAATCCTGCAAACACCCTAGAAGGTGCAAACCGCATTCAAAATATAAACCATAAGTAAACCCCTGAACATCTACATGAGAAGGTAAAGTCAATTTTCAGTGATTTCAATCAGTCGAGTTGATTAAGTAGGGGTGTACCGTGTTGTCCATTTTAATCCTGCAAACACCCTAGAAGGTGCAAACCGCATTCAAAATATAAACCACAAGTAAACCCTGAACATCTACATGAGAAGGTAAAGTCAATTTTCAGTGATTTCAATCAGTCGAGTTGATTAAGTAGGGTGTACCGTGTTGTCCATTTTAATCCTGCAAACACCCTAGAAGGTGCAAACCGCATTCAAAATATAAACCACAAGTAAACCCTGAACATCTACATGAGAAGGTAAAGTCAATTTTCAGTGATTTCAATCAGTCGAGTTGATTAAGTAGGGTGTACCGTGTTGTCCATTTTAATCCTGCAAACACCCTAGAAGGTGCAAACCGCATTCAAAATATAAACCACAAGTAAACCCTGAACATTTATTATTATAGGTATTAAAGGTATATGAAATTACAAATTTAAGAAAAATTACTGAAAAAATGTAATAAGTAAGTAAAATAAATTGACAATTTGAAAATTCAATTCTACTACAACTGTTTGTTTGTTTTTTTGTATGGACGATATTCAATTCCATGGCGATATTGATCTTGGTTATGGCGTTCTTGGGTCATTGATTTTTTTGCTTTGATTTTTGCTTTGATTAAGTAGGGTGTACCGTGTTGTTCTTGGCGTACTCCAAACATGTGTTATACCATATACAACATAGGCAAGTGCTCTGATTCTGATTCGGACTTATTTTTCGATCATGAAGCCTATGATTCGGATTACATCTAAATTATGATCTAATAATGCAGCTCATCGTCTTAATCAATAAAATTTATTTTCTATTATATTTCTTTTTGCTTTTCACAATGTTCACACTACAAAGAGTGTCGTACAAAACTGACGGTGTGAGTTTGCATGTCAAAACTGAAGAAAGTCGTAAAGTGGTGAGTCGATGTTGTACTTCTTCCCACACGGAAATTTATTCCAAAACAATCACAATACAACCGTTAAATATGTGAGCATTTATTGATAAAGCTAGAAAAGATCAATTACAGTGAGAAAAGAAAATAGTAAATTACTTCTGAGAATATGTTGACAGTTGAGAATTGAGACAGTTGAATGTCGAGAAAATTTGTGTGATATATGATAGTTAGGTTTATTCACAAAAAGGAGAATTTAAAGATGAAAAGGATTACATTATAAAATTAGAATTTATCATAGATAGAAACAATTTTGTGATTGCGCAATTTCGGAAATCGATACAAAGTTTGTTCAATTTCATGCTTCAGCTGTGTAAAGCCGTACACATAAAAATTCAAATTCAAATTGGCCAAGTTGGGAAAAGTGCTCGACAAGACACGTGTCAATTGATTGCCATCGATGGGACGAGCATTGTCATCATGTGCTTGATCGACAACAAGTTTGCAGGTCACGAGTGAAGAAGAAGAGTGCGATGAAGTTACAAGCTGCAAGTCAGAGATGTCAATCTCAATGTTCCGCAGCTCAAGTTCAACCAAATTGGCGAGCTTACGAATCAGAGTGGAAGTCAGTACAAGCCGATTAATCTTAAAAGTTATATACTCGAATTAATAAAAATCTTAAAACAATAATATGAAAACTTTATTAGTGAAGGAAAATCATATATCAGGCAATATACTAAAGAAATCGCGTTCGGACAGACAGACATCCAAATAGCAGCCGTTGCACCTGTGAGATGGCGCTGCCGCGCTTGCGGCAACATGTGTTGTTACTGTAGCTCAATGTGTAGCGCATGTCAATATAGTCACTCACACACACACACACATAAACACTATCAATGCGTTATCATTGGTAGTTGTCTGTGGTAAATGTGCAATAAAATTATCATTTTCGTTGTTTCATCGCTTCTTGTTTATTGAATTTGCTAATTTGCATCATCTCGACACAATGTCGTCAATTGCTGATAAGGTTTATCAGCATTTTTATGCATTTCCTGAGTCAAAAGCCCGGGAAGCTCATCGTCAACTAGTCAGCTCATATGGTGACAAGTGTGTCTCATATAGAACTGTTGCCAATTTGTACCAGAAATTCAAACAAAAAGACTTCTCAGCACTTAGTACAGATCCACTTCAACCAGACTCGACATTCGTCAATTATCAGTTACCATTAGAAGACAGCACTAATAGTTTCAATTCGATCAGTTCAAATGTTAGTCATTCATCTAAGTGCAATTCTTCGCTGCACTCGTCTTTACCGTTACATCAGTTAAATGACAACGAATTTAGTGATTTGAATATATCATCGATTAGTATCGCCAATAGTAACACTTCAATTAAATTAAGTCAATCCGAAAGCACCAGTTCATCTTTCATTAGCAACATGTATCCATCTATTCCTCAATCTCCCACCTTTTCTTATTGCTCTTCTCCTCTTCCTGCTAGTGATAATTATTTTGATTATGATAATTATAATCCTGGTGCACATGACTTGAGTGATTGGGGTAATGAATCTGTTCTTGGTGACGACGAGAACATTCCACCATCAGATGCCGACAGTGACCACTCAGACCAAAACACAATAATCGAGTCAGACCAGGAGACAGTTATCGACTTTAACTACAAATTGACTCCAGCTGAAGTGTACCCAAAGTTAACCAAAACACAACGTCACTCATTCATTTTGCTCAAATACATGGAAGGTAACGATATTGGTGCAGCTTCTAAGAGTTTACGGGAAACTTATGGAAAGAAACACTTTAGTCGCAAAACAGTGAAACAATGGTTTTCTCGCTTTGATCGTGGCGAGTGGCATTGTCGTGATAGACCGAAGTCTGGTCGTAGAAAGCGAATTAGTGACACACAACTAGTCAACTACATCACCGAAAACCAATGTGCAGTGTCAACAGAAATAGCAGCACACTTCGGCTATTCTCCCGCCACAATCTACAAACGAATGCGCCGGTTAGGGTACACACTGAAACTCGATAAGTGGATACCTTATCGGTTAAGTGACGACAACAAACGCAAGCGAGTAGAAAAGTGTACCCAACTGTTAGAAAAGCTCAAAACTGAGCCATCATTCATTGGGTATGTTGGAAATTTAACTCATTGGTGGTTCCATAATCAAATGATTAGTTGTGCTGATTGTTCACAATGCAGTGCAATTGATCATTTGTTATTGACTATTCGCTTTTGAGTATTTACCATTGTTGGTTCTTGTTGTTTAATGGTAGCTTTTTAGGTACACAATAACCGGAGACGAAAAGTGGGTGTGGCACGATAACAGTCAGGTTGTCCGGCATTGGCGGTTGAAAGGTAGCGCAGAAGGTTCAAAGCTTACCGTACCAAAGCCCAGCATCCATTCCAAGAAGACAATGCTCATCGCCTTCTGGGATATTTGGGGCATTGTACACCACGAGTACTTGCCGCGTGGGCAAACCATCACTGCTGCATATTATTGTGGTGTATTGGATCGATTGAACGAAGCAATCAAAGAAAAGCGTCCATTCCTGCTGGAACAAGGCAATAAGGTCTGTCTCCAGCACGACAACGCCAGACCACACACTGCAGGAGATACGATGGCCAAATTGAAAGAATTGGGTTGGGATGTGTTGCCACACCCGCCCTATAGTCCCGACCTCGCTCCTTCTGACTATCACTTATTCCGACCACTCGCAGCTAAACTCAAGGGTCAAGTGTTCGCAAATGAGAATGCCGTTATGGATTTTGTTGATGATTTCCTGTACGACAAGGAAGAATTGGGTGATTTTTATCATCAAGGAATGGAGAAGTTGCCAATGTTATGGAAAGGCTGCATTGAGGCTGGCGGAGAATATTTCTACAAATTATAATTTGTGTATTCAATTTGTAAATATAAAGTATATTTAAAATATAAGTAAAACAGTCAAGCGTATAACTGATAAACCTGCATGCCTGAGAGCCTCAGGCTGAGACGTGTGTGCAGCAGCATCAGCAGCATCAGTAGCTGTAAAAGCGTGTGGCGCGGTTGCTACTAGCGCCATCTCACAGGTGCAACGGCTGCTATTTGAATGTCTGACTGACCGAGCGCGATTTCTTTAGTATATTGCCTGATACATAGGGTCGATTCAATTAAATAGATTATCAAATTCGTCGTCATTCATTTGATAGTATAAATCTTTTTTGCATCGGCGACGATGCTCTCACAGGTACTTTTAATCACAATAGTTTGCATATTGCTTTGAAAGCTTCTCCGAAACACCCAGGTGTTTCATGTAGTTTCGAAAATATCGTGTAACGAGACCGTCCCACGTGATGACTAGCGGTAATTGATTAACTTTGGCACCACGAAACATCATTTTCAGTTCGTTGGCAAGGAATTCGTATTTGTGGGCCTTTGTTGCTTCGGTTGTGGGCAAAAATTCGCTTGTTGGTAATACCCACCTCGACGAGCGTGATCTCATTAGTTAATAAAAATCTTATACAAATACACACACTTACATAAAATCTTCCTTTAAAGTACTTCAATGAAGTGGCGTGTTCAGTGAGATAGTGCACAACTTTGGCATGCCATTCACTGGTACTGTTAAATGAAAGATGTAGATGGGTGAGATTGGCCAACAGAATCGGATTGGCATTATTCCACTGAACAATGTGATGATAAATGGTTGGATTTCCGTCAAGAAAGATACGAACACAGTCTGGCCCAAGATGCGAAACCAATTGACCGCATTCGTCTTCATCATTCAAAATGTTTTTAAAGTCAGCGATTCCAATTTGCTCCAATTTAGACAAAATTTGTGGCATACGAGGCAGGGCTTTGATAATGCCACCATCAAGGTCGAGTTGTTTGAGCGAGTCCAGTGAATTGAGATACACAACGAAATCACCAACTCGAGTGGGTTTGTTGTCTGTGGGGAATAAAAAAAATTTACGTAATTGTGGTCAGAAACATTTAGATGACATTTACCTTCACAATAAATAGACAGTTGAATGATGTTGGGAAATAAATTGAGCAGTGATTGCAAACATTGAGAGGGAATTTCAGTGCTCAAAACCAGGCGTGTGAAGTCGTTCAAATTGGCGGATCCGAAAAATCGTTTTTTGAAATGCAATAAATAATCATAATCATTACGATCAGGCGATGTAGTGATGGTTGGCGATTGTTTGATTTCCACGATCAGCGATTTCTTCAGTCCACAGTAGTCCTCAATCGCCGATCTCCACCTTGTAGACACCAATCTCAACTGAAGCAACTTCCGAACATCGCCATCCCGTCTCAACTTGGCCATAAGCAGTTGCATCATTTCGTTTGGAAGACGGTTGATCGGTCCACTGGTGTTGTGGGGATTCATTTCGAGTTGAACAAAAGATGATGCGAGTGATGTGACTGACGAGTCAATGGCATCGATAGCCTCAGCAAACTTTGGGTTGGAATCCATTTGAATCGAGATTCGAGGAGAAACGAGGCAAAAATGTTTTGAAGCAAAACAGGCAAAACAGTGCAGTAACAGCCACAACAAACGCACCTCTCAACCATTCACATACGACGTGTCAAGTGAAAAAACTAGCCAAGTAAGAGCGCAATTAAAATACTCAAATTGAAATGAAATGAAACTCGTCAATTTATATGAAAATTCGCACATTCTTGTCAATTGTAAATTGAGATTAGATTAGATGTTATGGTCAAATGAAATTAGTCAACAAACATGTTTTGTATACAAAATAAAGATGTATTGCCAAATCAAATCAAACAATCCGAAATGCAGTCAAAACAAATCCGAAACAAGCTATTTCATGTAAAGTATAAATTTATTGATTAAGTGTTGAGTTGGGATGAGTACAGAGTTAAAGTAATAGATTCATTGAGAACATACGTATATTTATGGAAAAAGAGAGAACAATGAAATATTATCCATGATGAAAACGAACTAATCATAATCAATTTCAAAAGCATTTAAAGTTTTAACAGTGTATTTGCGGAAGGAAATGAAAGATTAATCTGTGTGCATATAATGGTAGAAAAGACAAGGAAAAAGATAAATAAGAAATGGAAATAAAATCAATAATCATCATATTAGTAGTAATCGATTTTGTGTTCATAAATAAGAATGAGAATAGTGTTAGGGCATAGAGATTTCCTAGATGTACATTTTGTCAAACATCAAAATTATTACAACGAAGTAAAGTTAATTTTGTGTTTACGCAATTTCGGAAATAGATGCAAATTGTGTTCGATTTCATGTTTAAATTGCATAAAATGTGGATATGCAATGTTCCAATCAAAAGCAAGATTCAAATCGGCCAAGTTGGTAAAAGTTTCGGACAAGATACGTGTGAATTGAGCGCCATTCCGAGCGTTCCGCAAATCACTGACAACAAATTTGCAAGTCACAAGTGAAGACTGCGTATTGGCTTGATGTGGAGCAACTGCCACTTCCGACATGGAAATTTCAACATGCCAAAAATCAAGCTCAACCAAACGGGTCAGTTTGCCAAGATTACGTATCACAGTTGGCGTCAAATTAAGATAATTAGGCTTTAAAATAATAATATTCAAGTTAATATGGAGCCAAAAATCCTATATACAAATATACACTTACATAAAAGTTTGCTTTAAAGTGAGTCAACGAAGTTGCGCGTTCAACGAGATAGTGCACAACTTTGGAATGCCACTCACTTGTACTTTCAAATCCAATTTGTAAATGAGTGAGATTGGCCAACCAAACAGGATTGATGCTGTGCCACTGAACAATTTGATTATAATACTGATTGTTTGATTGGTGTCCTAGGAGATGAAAGCGAAAACAGTCTGGTCCGAGACGAGAAACCAATCGACCAAACTCATCTTCACTCAATTTTCCGTCATTTTGATCAGCAAAGCCAATTTGTTCCAATTTAGACAACAAAGTTTGAGACAGCTGTGGCAGAGCTTTGATTATATTGCCACAAATGTCGAGTTGTTTGAGGAATTCCAGTGAATTAATGTGCACCACGAAATTGGGAATTCGAGTACGGTCTGCAAGAAAATAAAAATTAGTTGTGGTGAAGATTAAATTTTTAAATTTAAAAAATACATAACAATTACCATCGCAATAAATTGACAATTGAACAATATTGGGAAATAAATTCAGTAGTGAACGCAAACATTCAGGAGGTATTCGTGTACTCAAAACAAGGCATATGTACTTCAAATTCATGGATCCAGGAAATCTGTCTTTGAAAAATCCGACACCATGACGTCCCATTTGATCCATAAACACGATCAGCGATTTCGTCTGTCCACAATAGGCCTCAATCACAGCTCGCCACTTTGTGGACACCAATCGCAATCGAAACAACTTCTTCAAATCACCGTCCAGTCCCAGCTTGGCCACAATCAGCAGCATCATTTCGTTGGATAGATTGTTGATCGGTCCATCGCCAGTGTTATGGGAATTAATTTCGAGTTGAACAAATGAGGATGCAAGTGAACTGACTGAAGCGTCATTAATGGCATCGTTAGCCGCAATACACTTTTGGTTGGGTTCCATTTGGATAGAAAATCGAGGATTGTGAGAAGATCAAAACGGAACGAAAAGATCTTGAAACAAAACACAACCAAAACAGTGCAGTCAGCGATTGCCAGTCATGCCACAACAAACACACCTCTCAACCATTCACATACGACGGTCATGCAAAAAAAATACTAACAAAGTAAGAGCGTAATAAAAATACTCAAATTGAAATGAAATGAAACTCGTCAATTTGTATAACAATTCGCACATTCTTGTCAATTAATAATTGATAATCATAAATTGAGTTTAATTAGAAGTTATATTGTCAAATGAAATTAGTCGACAAACAAACAAAACAGAATGGGTCGTGTTTTGCACAAAATACAAGTGCACTCCCAAACAAGCTTTCATAAAAAGTATAAGTTTATTGATTAAGTGTTGAGTAGGGTTGAGTGGTCAAAGAAATTAATCAACATCGATCGGGAGTGAGTAGAAACCGAGAACAAGTTTCAACTCTAACTCTGAATCCGTGGTATTTGTAGAAACATGGTACTCTCGGATTAACTCGGTAATGAATTCAAAAATGAATTTAAAAATTCATTGAATTTCTATGGAATTTGAATCGAGTTGAGTGGTTGATTTGAGTGGACAACATTTAAAGTTTATTGAAAGTAGTGAGCACAACAGTAGATCAGTGACAAACAAAAAATATAAAATGGTAAATTACTCTTTGTATTGACAGTGTTATTAAATCTTTTTGTGGTAGGAAATGAAAGATCAATCTGTGCATTTGATAATAGAGAGGGAAAAGGGATAATCAGAAGATGAATGATGAAATATAATCACTGATCAACATATGAGTAGTAATCGAGCAATTTGTGTTTGCGCAATTTCGGAAATCGATACAAATTGTGTTCGATTTCTTCAGTAAACTCGTAAAAATTGCCAAATTCTAGATCGAAAGCAAAATCCAACTCTACCAAATTGGGAAAAGTAACCGAGAGAATACGTGCGAATTGGTCGCCACTGGGAGGAATATAATCATCAGTGTTCCACCAAGATAGATCATCGAGATAAAGTTTGAAAACCAAAAGCGACGATTGTGAATTGGCTTGATGTGGCACCGCTGCATTTTCCAACTCGGTGATTTCAACATTCCACAGATCGAGCTCAACCAAATGAGCCAGTTTGCCAAAATTACCAATCACAGTTGGGGTGAGATCAAACGAATATATACTTTACAAAAAATGATATACTCGAATTAGAATGGGAAAAATCCTATTACAAATGAACTTACGTGAAATTTTGCTTTAAAGTGCGTCAAAGAAGTTGTGTGTTCAATGAGATGGTGCACAACTTTGGAGTTCCATTCACGAGTACCGTTAAATAAAATTCCTAGATGAGTTAGATTGGACAACCAGGTCGGATTGAGCTTGTGCCACTGAAGAATGTGCTCACAATTATATTGACTTCCTCTAAAATAGAAACGAACACAGTCCGGTCCAAGATGAGAAATACATTGACAGAACTCATCATCATTCAAAATGTCTTTATAGCCAGGGAATGCAATGTGCTCCAATTTAGACAAAGTTTGAGGCAGATGAGGTAGAGCTTTGACAATTTCTTCATTGAGGTCGAGCTGTTTGAGCGAGTCCAACGACTTTATGTACTGAAATAGATCACGCACTCGAAGTTGGTCTGTAGGAATAGAAATATTTGAAATTGAGATTGATATAAAATCAAAAATGTGACAATTTACCTTTACAGTAAATTGACAGGCAAACGATGTTTGGAAATAATTTCAGCAGTGACCTCAAACATTGAGAGGGCATTTCAGTACTCAAATGAAGGCGTGTGAAATCGTTCAAATTAGCGTTTCCAAAAAATCGTTTTTCAAAAATTTGATACATCATAATTGAGGTTTGGATTTGGGTGCATTTTGGCAGCTCGTCTCAAGTGATTCAGCGAGGCGAGGGAGGAGCTTAAAAGGCGAGTCGAATTGCATTTGTGAACAACCCTCACAAAACTGTTGTCACTCGAACCGAGTGCACTTGTTCACTCGCGCGCTTGCTGCTGTCTGTCTTGCCACTCTTGTGACTGTTGACTTGACTTCTGCCTTCGGGCCCTGCAATCTCGCACTCTTCTCTCCACCGAGCGAATCCTGGTTGTACGCCATCAGATCTTTGATCTAGCTACAATTTCAGAAGAAAACAGCACTTTTCAGTGCTATCCCTTTGTTTGGTTAATCTCTAACGTTGTGTCTGTAAGGTATTTTGTCAATTGATGTTAATATGATCTGTAATGCTCACTTTCATTTTTCTTAATCAACAGACAGAGTCCTCTTGGACAAAGCTTTGTTTCGTGAGTCTCTCGACCACATTTCGCAATCGATCCCGTTTTCGGTCAGTGAACATATTTTCCACCACCAATAATATAACTTTCCCTCCTACAGCGTGTGGTTCGAATGTTATCTTTACTACAATCTACGATGGATTCCTTTGAACCAGCTGTTCGTAGAGTGTTGACTGAGAACTCAGTTCTGGAAGTTTGTGACAAGTTTCTCGTCAAATGTACTGCATGTAATCAATTCTTTGCAAACCAAACTGCCGATAGACTTCTTGGTCATATTAAGTCTCAAAGGCATGAAATTATTGTCGAAGTCAACGGCCTTACTGATGACATTACCGAACGGACTCGCCTTATCAAGATTAAAAAGCTTATCCGAAATAACAGTTCTCGTTTGACGTTTCGAGATAACAAGTTGATTTGCTCTAGTTGTCCAGCCGAATTTACGAAACTAACTAGCAATGAAGTCAGCAATCACTGGAGAAAACATTCAAACAAGCCAAAGGATCACTCACTCACAAGTGTCAGTTCTGTTGAGAAATCTCCTCTTTCTTCACCACAAGTAAATTATGATCGAAAGAAAGTCGAATCCGAGGACGACAACGATCACATTACTTTGAGCGAAAATGTCGTAGCCTGTGAAACCTGTGCTCGATATTTTAAGAACTGTCGCAATATAAGTCGCAATGTTGATCGTCATCTTTCTGGTCCAAGGCACAAACGAGAAGCAAGCAATTTGGAGACACCAAAGAAGGCTCCTATCGATTGCACTGGCTACATTCCTCGCGAATCTCCCAACTGTCGAACGCCGAAGAAATGTGACTTGTGTCCTGTTTCGCGACTGGTGGGCAAAGAAATGGCCAAGAAGGCGGCGAAAATTGTTTTCAAGCACGGCAAGCCATTCAGTAGTGCCGAAAACGAACTTCAATACGAGATCGTTACTAAATGTGGAAGATACATATCGTCTTCTACGATTCGTAAGGTCGGATTTCCTGCTTTGGTGGAAGGTAATACAAAGTTGATTTTAGCCAAATTTAATTTATTATTTTTATTAATAGAGTTGCGCAGCAAACTGCGATTGGCACTGGAGGACAAGGACATCTTCATGATCGTGGACGAGACGACCAAAGGAACTGGCAAAAGTCGTGCTCCGTACACGGCGGCAATCATTGGTTCGTTGGATAAGGACATGAAAGTGTATTCATTTTTCATGGAGAAATTCGACGAATCGCCAAATGCTGACCGTATCGTCGAGTTTGTAGACAAAACAATTAAGTTACTCTGGCCTGATAAACCAGAGGAAGCCGAAAAACGCTTCAAAGTCTTCATCTCGGACGGTGCGCACTACATGAAGAGTGCTGCTGGCAAGCTCCAAGAGAAGTACACAAACATGACGCCAGTGACATGTGTGGCTCATGCTCTTCACTTGGTCTGCGAGGAAGTCAAGAAGCAATTCCCAGATGCGAATCGATTCATCGGACTCATGAAGCAGTCACTTGCGAGGTCAACCAATCGTAAGAACTTGTTCTTGAGTCAGTTCCTCAATCCAGACCAGACAGATGGAGAGATGCTTTCTCAATTGGACCAGCTTGTTGTAAATGCTCAACTATCAGGTGACGAATTTCTGCGGCAAGAGGACAAGCCAAAGAAGAAGAGAATTTCTTTGCCACCAACTCCATCATCAACTAGATGGGGCAATTGGTTGTTGGCTATTATTTTCATCATCTTGAGGAAGTCTGCAAGTTCATCAAGCTGATTCCTAACGAGTTGAACGATAAAGAGTAGACTGGCAGAATTCGCGAAGTACCTGATTTGATCAAATCAAGTTACGAGAAGATCAAATCTGATTTGGCATTCATCTACGAGAATTACTGTCTTCTGTCTTTGTTCATCATCGAATTGGAAACGTCCAAGCTAAAGTTGTGCCAAGCTATGGTTGTCGTAAAAAGTGCCAACAAATACGTCCATAACGCTGCACTCAAGAATGCGGACAACATGGACACACTAATGAGCAAAACAGCTGAGAATGTGTTCAAAAAGACACAGAATCTTTGGGAAAATAATCCCTTTTAAGTGACATTTGCGAGCGAGCTTGCATTGGCCCCTACATTGAATATTCTCCGATCGTTTCGGTGGCTTGTGAAAGCTTCTTTCGAGGATTTGCTCCGATTCTACGGTTTACTGCGAACTGTACTCCAGAGAATCGATGTCGGTACATGTTGGTTCGCTCGAACATCGTTGCCAGAGATGCAATGTTGAAGGAGGTGAGTAGAAATATATTTGATTAAGTGGTAAATTAACAACTGTTACTAAATACAGAAAAAGAGGAAATTGAAGAACATGCACTTGAGTGCGGATCAACTCACTGAATGGCGGGAAAGGTGGTCAACTTTGAAGAACGTAAAGTTTCGTGCTCCTGAAACGATCGACCTTTCCTTTATCCCGTCTCCACCGAAGCCAAAACAAACTAAACGCATTAAAAGAGGAACTACACTGCCCGACAGAAGAGTTCGCCGTTTCGGCCTATTTTGATTGGGGTTTCTACTTTCGAGCCCCCTGTACCAAATACCCATGGATCAAAAACTTGTTTTATTTTTTCATTAAATACTATGTCCTGTCCTTAATAATTCTACAAAAAAAATTAAAGGTCAAGGTATAAGTAGGCGGTACCCTTCTTTTTCAAATCTCACCACTCACGTGTTAGCCTCACATTACTGAGTTTTTGAAATAACTGAAACACAGCATATTTTACCTCAAACAATGAATTTCTTTTTTTCTGATTTACTATTTTTAAAAGATCGATTAGAACAGATAATAATAATTACCATAAATAAGCCAAAAGGTCTTAAGTTTGCTTCTAGTAAAAAAAATAACGAGTTAAGTAATGTAGCACGAAGGTGATGCTAACATGTGAATGGAGAGATTTGAAAAAGAAAGGGTACCGCCTACTTATACCCTGGCCCTTAATTTTTTTTGTGAGAATTATTAAGGACAGAACATAGTATTTAATGAAAAAATAAAACAAGTTTTTGATCCATGGGTATTTGGTACAGGGGGCTCGAAAGTAGAAACCCCAATCAAAATAGGCCGAAACGGCGAACTCTTCTGTCGGGCAGTGTATCAAGCCAAGTCTCAAGCCAACCTCAAGCAAGCAGACCAAAAAGACTAAAGGCGGAAAGCCAAGTAATGTGTCAACAACTGCGGCAACAAGTCGAAGGTCGAAGCGAACTGTGACAAAGCCGAAACGCTTCTGTGACAGTGAAGATGAAGACATCGACACAATTCTCGCTAGTGACGAGTTTGACTTCAAACTTGAACTTCAACAAAAGGAGTTCAACATTGAAGAGTACATCAAAGACTGTGAAGATGTCGAGGTGGAGGTTAACCCTATGGACATGGACATTATGATGTGGGATCACGAACTCACTACTGCTTTGTTTGATGGTGGCGATAAGGAGGAAGTCCAAGAATCAGCATCCAAAATTGGAAAAAAACGAAAAAGAAAACAAAAAGAAACAAAACAGTGAAGAAACGACTGTTTTAAGATTTGCTTATATTTTTTGTTAATATATTAAATGTTTTGATTTCTATAATGTCTAAGACAATTTTCTCGACACTCCAATTGGAGGATAAGATTCAGCAACACAATAGGTTCCTGGATCTAGTATAATCTGGTGACTAGATCAATTGGGGCAACTATTCCTAGTCGTAATTGTAAAAAATTCTTGTGCAAAAAATGCCCACAGATGGCAGCACATTAGAAAATTGTCAGCACGGAAAGCAATAAACTCCTCCCTCTCACTCCGAAATCACTCACAACGTCAGCTTAAAAGCACCCAAATCCAAACCTCAATCATAATGAGATAATTTAGTAATCGGTGCAACGACCAGCGACTTTTTCTTTCCACAGTAGTACTCGATCGCCGCTCTCCACCTTGTGGACACCAATCGTAATCGAATCAACTTGTTGACATCAACATCCAGTCCCAGCTTGGCCACAATTAACTGCATCAATTCGTTAGGCAGACGGTTGACCGGTCCTCCACCAGTGTTGTTGTTGTTGTGGGGAATGATTTCGAGTTGAGCGAAAGATGAGGTGAGTGAAGAAGAGTCGATGGTACCGATAGCCGTAGTAGACTTTGGTTTGGAATCCATTTTTAAATCGAGTTTCGATTTTTGTGGCAAGATCGAAACGAAAAAAGGCAATCAACCAAAGTCGACGGGCAACACAAATTGAGTGAGCACAAAAGTACAACACAACACACTGCACTACTGACAATGTGTGCGCTGTTCACAGTGGACGTAATCGACTTCAAAACAAATTCAATTTCTCCACTACTTTAACTTTGATCTATTGTTGATTGGTTCTTTAATTATTATTCCAATTTATAGAATTCAAAACTAAATGAAAACCAATCACAATGTACTACTTTTAGAAACGACATTTAAACGTTTTTAAAGTTTATTGAAAGTAGTGAGAACATTTGCTGAAACATAGAAAATGGTAAATTAGTGTTATAAATGTTATATTGACAGTTTATTGAATCTTTTTGTGGTAGGAAAGGAAAGATCAATCTGTACATTCGATTATAGAGAGGGTAAAGGGATAGTCGCTGTGAAATATATAATCACTGACCAACATATGAATAGTAATCGAGCAATTTGTGTTTGCGCAATTTCGGAAATCGATACAAATTGAGTCAATTTCATGAGTAAACTGGTCAAAATTTCCAAATTCCAGATCCAAAGCAAAATCCAAATGGACCAAATTGGGAAAAGCAACCGAGAGGATACGTGTGAATTGGTCGCCACTGGCTGGACGATAATTAACAGTGTTCCACCAAGATTGATCAGTTACAAAAAGTTTGAAAACCAAAAGCGAAGACTGTGAATTGGCTTGATGTGGCACCGCTGCATGTTCCAACTCGACGATTTCAACATTCCACAGATCGAGCTCAACCAAATTGGCTAATTTGCTAAAATTTCGAATCACAGTTGGGGTCAATTCAAACGAATAACCCTTTACAAAAAAATGATATACTCGAGTTAGTTATGGGAATTTTATATACAAATGCATACTTACGTAAAAGTTTGCTTTAAAATGCATCAGAGAAGTTGTGTGTTCAATGAGATGAGACACAACTTTGGAATGACATTCACTTGTTCCGGTAAATGAAATTCGTAGATGAGTTACATTGGACAACCAGGTTGGATTGAGGCTGTGCCACCGAAGAATGTGCTCACAATTGAATTGACTTCCTCCAAAATTGAACCAAACACAGTTCGGTCCAAGATGAGAAATAAATTGACAGAAATGGTCTTCATTCAAAATGTTTTTATGCTCATTGTACGCAATGAGCTCCAATTTAGATAAAATATTTTTAGGGAGATGAGGTAGTGCCTTGATAATGCCACCATCAAGGTCGAGTTGTTTGAGCGAGTCCAGTGATTTGAGATATGCAACAAAATCACGGAATCGGGTTGGTTTGTTGTCTATGTAGAAATATAAAATATTATGATTTGTGATCGAGATTTAAAAATATTACATTTACCTTCACTATAAACAGACAGTTGAACGATGTTTGGAAATAAATTCAGAAGTGCCTTCAAACACTTAGAGGCTATTTTAGAGCGCAAAACGAGACGTGTGAAATCGTTAAAACTCGCAGATCCAAAGAATCGTTTTTCAAAATTTGATAAATAAAAATTAAAATAATCAGATGATCTATCAATGATTGCTGATGGTTTTATAACCACAATCAACGATTTCTTCATTTGACAGTAGTCCTCGACCACCGATCTCCATCTCATAGAAACCAGTCTCAAACGAATCAACTTCTTCACATCAACGTCCAGTCCCAACTTGGCCATGATGAGTAGCATCATTTCGTTAGGTAGTCGGTTGATCGGTGCTTCGGTGGTGGGATTCATTTTTGAATCGAGTTTCGAGTGTTGTGGAAAGATCGAAACGAAAGGAAAATAACAAATCACCAAAGTCGACGGGGAACACAAAAAGTACAACACATCACGAACAACTGACAATGTGTGCGCTGTTCACAGTGGACGTATCTTTGATACTTTGTACTACAATGATTGTAGGCACAGTTCCGTTTGTCAGAACTCAAAACAAATTGCAAAACAATCACAACCGTTAAGAACAACATGTAGACATTTAAAGTTTATTGAAAGTAGTGAATTTGCTGATCAGAGACAATGATAATAGAAAATGGTAAATTACTGTTGGAAAATGTATATTGACAGTGAGTCTGTTTGTGGTAGGAAAAGGAAAGGATTAATCTGTATACATTTAATTGTAGAGAAGGAAAAAGGATAATCAAAATATGAAAATATTATAATCACTAATCATCATCACACAAGTAGTAATCGATTTTGTGTTTGCGCATTTTCGGAAATCGATACAAATTGTGCTCAATTTGTTGCTTGAATCGATCAAATTTTCCAAATTCAATCTCAAAAGTAAGGTCCAAATCGGTCAAGTTGGGAAAAGTAACCGAGAGGATGCGTGTGAATTGGTCGCCATCAACATAATCAGATTCCCACAATAATGAATTAACGACATAAAGTTTGAATAGCAAAAGTGAAGACTGCGAATTGGCGAATTCATGTGACACAACAGCTCGCTCCCACTCGGAGATGTTCATTTCAATGTTCCAGAGATCGAGCTCAACCAAATGAGCCAATTTGCCAAAATTACGAATCACAGTTGGGGTCAAGTCAAGCGAATTATACTTTACAACAAAATGATATATACTCGAGTTAGTATAGGGAAAAATCATATTACAAATGAACTTACTTGAAAGTTTGCTTCAAAGTACTTCAACGAAGTTGCGTGTTGAGTGAGCTGGTGCACAACTTTGGAGTGCCATTCACTCGTACCGTCATTTGCAATTCGCAGATGAGTTACATTGGACAACCAGGTTGGATTGAGGCTGTGCCACTGAAGAATGTGCTTACAATTAATTTGACTTCCTCTGAAATAGAAACGAACACAGTCCGGCCCAAGATGAGAAACAACTCGACCGAACTCGGCTTTATTCAAAATGTTCTCAATGTGAGTGAATGCAATGTGCTCCAATTTAAACAAAGTTTGAGGCAGATAAGACAGAACATTGACAATTTCATCATTGAGGTCGAGTTGTTTGAGTGAGTCCAACGACTTTATGTACTGAAAGAAATCACACACTCGAAATCGGTCTGTAGGAATGGAAATAATTGAAATTGTTGTCAAGAAAAAAGAAAAAATGCCCAATTTACCTTCACAATAAATAGACAGGCGAACGAGGTTGGGAAATAATTTCAGCAGTGACCTCAAACATTGAGAGGGCATATCAGTGCTCAAATGAAGGCGTGTGAAATCGTTCAAATTAGCGTTTCCAAAAAATCGTTCTTCAAATTCTGTTAAATAATTATTATAAGGAGATAATTCAGTAATCGGTGCAACGATCAGCGACTTTTTCTGTCCACAGTAGTACTCGATCATCGCTCTCCACCTTGTGGACACCAAACGTAATCGAATCAACTTGTTGACATCAACATCCAGTCCCAGCTTGGCCACAATCAACTGCATCATTTCGTTTGGCAGACGATTGATCGGGCCACCACCAGTTTTGTTGTGGGTATTGATTTCGAGTTGGGCAAAAGAGGAGGTGAGTGAATTGACTGGCGTGGCATCGATAGTCTCAACAAATTTTGGGTTGCAATCCATTTTAAATCGAAAATTTGAGAATATCGAAAAGATCGAACCAAAAAGAAAAGGCAATCAAACCAAAGTCGAAAGCAGCACAAAAACGTCAACACAACGCAACGCTCACACTCACAACTGTGCGCTGATGAGTGAGCAGTGTTCACAAAGAACGTACCAATTTTAAATTTAAAAAATTTATGCTCGCTCAAAATATTGTAATGTTTGACGGCATATGTTCAAATTCAGAATAGTTCACGTTAGATAGATAGTTGGATTGAAAATTGAAATAATAAGAAAGTGATGAAAATCATAAGTCATTATTAATTATTATTGTGACTCGTCTCATACTTATTTTTTTCCTTTGGCAAAATGGTAAAATGTCAAAATGATTAACAATTGCGTGCCATAGTTTTACGTAATTCTATAATCGACTTTTGTTTTCGTTCCTACGTGAGAACTCGCTTTCTGTGATTGTGACTTTTGGTGTTGCTTTTAGCAAATGTCAAACCAATTTTACTCTACATTATTAAATGTAAATAGTATATCGATTGACATATTATCGAACTGTCAATTTTGCAAACCAAAAGGACCAGACAATGTTTGTCAAATTGAATAAATATAAGATCTTTAAGATTCAACTCAACGTATGCAAAACGATTGCACAAACATACTACACGTCAGGTTAACCTATCTATCTTATATTTAGTAAACATTACCACACACAAACAACACACTCCAAACCCGAATGTATCTCTTTAATGCGTCCAAAAGTCGATTTGCTTCTGAGAAGAAGTGAATGTGTGTCAATATTTACGTGTGCAACAACTAAAAGGAATAACACTTTACACAATCAATGTTCGCATGGTAATGGTAACAATACAATAACCGTTGTGTGTGTTCTCAATATGCACTAAAAGTAATATTTGCTTTAACCGACTTTCTCGCGCTTCTTCAAACAACCGGCAAGAGAAAGTGGGAGTAACCAAGACAACCCAAATACTAATCACAAATGATGAAACGGGCAACCCAACAAAAGTGTATAAAATCACTAGCCCGACATAGGGAAAAGTCTTTGCCATTTTTTCGTTTGAAATAAAAATGATTTTGTGATTGAGGAACAAAAATGATTTTTTTCGTGTGATTTAGTTTTTTTTTCTAAACTACAAAACAATAATGAACAAAGCTAAATGTTACGCCATTTTAGAAATTTCATCATCACCTGAACCAAATATCGAGCAAATTCATCGCGCATACAAAAAACTCGTTCTCCGCTATCATCCCGACAAGAATCCTAATTCGAGCTCCGAAGCGAGTGAACGTTTCATTGAGATTTATCAAGCTCATCGCTTTCTGATGGACATTTATGATAGTAAAAATATTTACAAAAATCCCGAAACTAACAAAAACAATAATCCACCAATTGTAATCGATTTACCAGTTTCTCTAACCAGAATTCTGTACGGTTGTACAGCGAAGAAGACGATTACTCGAACTGTTCTGATTCGTAAAGACAGAAAAGTTGTCAAGCAAAAGGTTGTCGAAATTATTGAGGTGCACGTTCCGCCTGGAACTGTCGCTGGAACGAGGATACAAATCCCCAAAGTTGGTAATCAATTAACACTTGATCAACAGAATCCAGGTGATGTAATCTTTGTGATCCGCGACAAACCGAGTCGAACCTTCCGACGGGTCAACCAAGTGAACCTCGAACTCGAACTCGCTATTAGTGCCCACAAGTATCGAGTTGGTGGTGTGGTGGAGATTCCGACACTCGAAAATCGCATCAGTGGACATCGTGAGTGGCGACAGGTGAATACGAACATTATCAAGCGAGGAGTGATCCGAATCAAAGGACGTGGACTGCCCTATGAAAAGTGTCCAGAGAAAAGGGGGGATTTGATTGTACGATTTAAGGTGGATCAGGATGATTGGTTGGTGTCGAGATTGGATAGATTGGTGAGGAAATTGAATAAATTGTAAATAATTGTAATCGATTGTGGGTTTGGTTTAGTTTATTTGGGAAGTGGAAATTGCTAATGATGATGATGGCGATGACGCCTAGTGGAGCGAGTACTTGCTTCTCGTGATTCGGCTGCTCTGCGAGCATTCGCCTGGGCTTCATTGGCTTGCCTACGAGCCTGTTCAGCATCCCTTTGAGCTCGAGCAGCTATGTCTTCATTAAACTCTTCAAGACCTTGACGAAGTTGTTCCTCCACTTCGTCTACTTCTTCTTCTACTCTGTGGATTCCGTCACGAACTACTTCACCAATTCGTTGTAGCATTTCTTCTTGTGCATCTTGTTGACGATCTTGTTGACGATCTTGTTGACGATCTTGTTGACGATCTTGTTGACGATCTTGTTGACGATCTTGTTGACGATCTTGTTGACGATCTTGTTGACGATCATGGTGACGATCTTGTTGACGATCTTGTTGACGATCTTGTTGACGATCTTGTTCACGATCTCGTTCACGATCTCGTTGACGAACTTGACGATCTTGTTCACGATCATGGTGACGATCTTGTTGACGAACTTGTTGACGATCTTGTTCACGATCTTGTTCACGATCTTGTTCACGATCTCGTTGACGAACTTGTTCACGATCTTGTTCACGATCTTGTTGACGAACTTGTTGACGATCTTGTTCACGATCATGGTGACGATCTTGTTGACGAACTTGTTGACGATCTTGTTCACGATCATGGTGACGATCTTGTTGACGATCATGGTGACGATCTTGTTGACGATCTTGTTGACGATCTTGTTGACGAACTTGTTGACGGTCTTCTTGATGGTCACGACGAGCACGGCGAGCTTCGGCTTGTTGTTCCACATCTCGATCACGACCGTGCACATGTCCCAGCATCTCGCCCTGATACCGAAACAGTTGTTCCTTCTCGTAGGTGGACACCAATCGAGGCCAAAAGAGAACAGTTCCAAAGGCGGTGCGACAGACAGGACACGTTCGCCGTTGTGGTTCGACTATTGTCCGTGACCATTCGAGGATACAGTGACCACAGAAGACGTGAACACAGTTGGCGAGAAAGCCAAACACGCCAGGACTTGAGGTGCCCACCGGGAGCATGCAGATGGAACACGATTGGTCGGACTGCTTGGCGCCGGTCACCGACTGAAACAGATCCCACAGCTCTTCGGTACTGTACGAGGCGAGGACGTGCAGCAGATCCAACGGAAAATGAGACATCTTGACACACAAAAAGAGTAAGAGAACAAGAAAAGGAGGAAACTTGTTCAAATTATACAAAATCTTCAAATCCAATAGTTTTTGAGAACAAAATGTATTTCAATCAAGTAGTGAAAGTTCAGTATTGTTGAGACATTTTTCGAAATCAGTATTCGTGTTCTAAACGTGCCCAATAAATTCAAACTCTAAAAGTAGTCAATCAACTAACTGGTCAGACTGATAATGATCCAGGTGATGTAATCTTTGTGATTCGCGACAAACCGAGTCGAACCTTCCGTCGGGTTAGCCAAATGAACATCGAACTCAAACTCAAACTACACAATGGTTTGGTAATAAAAACTAAATAATTTTATTGAAACTTAATTAATAAAATCACTTCACTCAGAAGTTGCAAATAGAACAAGACAATTAAACCCATTAAACCCATTAAACATCCTTGTAGCGGATCAGTCCCTTGACTACAAATTTGTTCTTCAGAAAATTAGGCAGCAATCCATTTAGAATTCGAGTTCGCTCCATAAACGACAAGGCTTGAATATTTCTTGCCATTGCACCACAAGTTTCGTTTGATTCAGGCCCAAAATCGAATTGACACCTTCCAAAGTGAAAAGGTAGATCATTCGAGCAGTTGAAACGCAACTTCACAACGTTACGTTTAAAGGACATTGACTTGACATGAATTCAAGCAAATGTCAACACTTCAAGGTTTGCAGAGTTGGTAGGAAAAAATTTGAAATTTTCGTATTTGGGTTTCTTTCCTGGTCGATTGCGCCAAGATGATGATGTACAGATGGGAGCCGTTAAACTTGATGGCAATGGTGCCAAAGACAGGGTGAACGCCCCAGTAAGTGGGCGTGTCCGTGAAAAGAAAAGTAGGAAGAAGTGCAGACATGATCAGATCGGGTTGTGAGAGAGAAAGGTTGGCAATGTATGGGGGTGTTTGTGCAATAGCGAATAGATCATGTAGAGATCAAGCTAACAGACGCGTAATGACGAAAAGGTTGCCAAAGTGGTGCCTTATTTAAAGTACTACGCAGTAAATTGTTGGGTCATGATTGTTTAAAGCTTCAGTAATTGGATCTATCAATTTGCTACTGTTGTTGAATACTGTTTAATGAAGCAGCAAAAAACTGTTGCTGCTTCAGTTTGGTTGTTAAACAATATTGGGGAATCCCCAATGGGGATGTCACTGCACAATGTCCACATGCAATATCTACCATCAAGACGATCCACGAAATCGATCGCACCGATCCATGGATTGTAATGTGATTTGCATTACTGTTGGCATCTCGTATGATCGTTTACTTGACATATATCAATGAGTTATTAATTGATCGACCACATCTCGATCTCGAGCACAGCCATTTTAGTTGAAATATTTTTTAGAAATCATCATTTTTTGTTTTAATTTTTGTTCTTTTACACTTTAGTTTTCCATTAACCCGCTAGATGGCCAGTCAATGTCCATTAAATTCATTTAACTAAATACGCTTTTGTCAACTTAGCTGCACCGAGCTGCTGCTGCTCACTCATATGTTGTTTGTTTGTGGCTCGAGTCACACTCGTCTCGAATTTCACTTTTTATTTCGAGCTACTTTTGGATCTTTTTCTTTCATTTTGAGTTCAATCCTTATCGTCATGAGTTCCAAAGAAAGTGAGTTTCGTTGTGTTTTGTTGTGCATCTTCTTTTGTTAATTATTTTTCTGTTTTTTTTCCTACAGAGAAAACCCCGTACCAAGGTTCGAGACGCTGCTTTGGCGAGTACCAGTGCAGCTCGTGTCACCGCACTTGGATGTCCGCTCAGTCCTGGGCTAATGCTGGTCAGGAGTGTAAGGATTGTAACATTATGGTCTATCCGTACAAACAGGTAAATTCTCTTATAAATATACTTGTTTATTTTTGATTATGAAATCTAATATTTTTTGTTATTTTTTTAATCCCAAAACGAGAAGCCGCTCGAGAAGCCCGACGGACTGGACAAGGTGATCGACCCGAACAAGCATCTACATGCAGAGTCTGTGCGAAAAGTGCAAACGTCTTGGCTACGATTGCACCAAGAAGCACTTCTGGTGAAGATGAAGAATTGAAGATATTACCTTAACGGTAATGTATTAACAAGTGAAGGACTTTTTTACTATTATCAAAATTTCCTTTAAATCTTTCTTCAAACAATCCTTTGTCAATCATGTCAATTGTCAATTTTGCTTATGCAACCACAATCAAGTCCTTCTTTTTAATAATATTTGATAACATTTCTCTATTTAATCATGCCAAACAGTAATAATCATCACTGTAATGTGTTTTTAAAAATCCATTAGTTTATCCCAAGACTTTATTATGATTTCAATTCGTAGTTTACCTAAACAAACTCGGATGTACTTAATTGCACAAAACATTGGAAAGTATATTTACCATTACAACCTAAACATTCAGACGGAATTTCAGTTGCACATAAATTCACATTCGTTTACAAATCAACCTAAAATGTTTATATTCAAGAAGATTTT
>JAKIJQ010000583.1:0-24623 GCA_023373905.1 Rhizoglyphus robini | reverse complement strand
TTTCAAATCATTCACGAGTCCAGAACAAATATGTCCGAGTGGCGAAGGAAGGGATTTTTTTGACATTATATTTTCTTGTAATGTTTGTCAATCATTCATTTCAATATACAATTTGCAATTCTCTCTTGTTCATTTTTCGATTTTCCATTTCTCCTAAAAAGTATTGTGGACGGACGGAACCCGAAGGAATATATTCAACTAATGAACGAAATGTGATTGAAGAATAGATATTATTTGTACTTTTGAGTCATTGTATACTTTTACAATTTTCAATGTTCATCATTTTCTAATACCCCAATTAGTTTCTCACCACTCGTTGTTAGTGTCAATTTGATTGTCTCATTAATTGTCTCTCACATTTTCTTCTCGGGTATCTTTTGACTAAGTAGTATTTCCAAAATAAACATAAATATCAAATTGTAAAGGCAGTCATGATGATAAGAAAGTCAAATGAAATCAAATTTTAAATTGTGACATATATCATCAAGAAAATCTTTAAGTAAATTAATTCTGTGTATGATGCAATTGATTGATTTGAGTGTTTGTTAGTGACAACTTCTTTTTCTTTTTACTTCGCTTTAACTTTGAAACTATAATATATGATATATGATATTTAATCTCACGGTTGAATACACAATTCATTTCAAATTTTTGATTTAAGACGAATAAATTGAAAAACTCAATTTAGTATCATCACCCAATCTACGAGTAAATGCAATATTCCAAACTATCATTTAAAAATCAATGCCTCAATAATTTCGTTCTCCATTTCACGACATGTCCCTGATTAACCCTTTCACGCCTGTTGGGACTTTTTTTGTCCCGGATCCTTAAATTCAATTATTTTGACTTCTATGGATTTTTTAGTCAAAAACTCATAATGTTTAAGTTGTATCAATATTTTGGCATAATAATCAAGTAAAAAAATCCCGTCAAAAATAAGTTCACCGGCGTTAAAGGGTTAAACAATTTCAAATTATTGCGCTCATACGCATACGTTTGTTTCGATTCGATAAAGGAACATTTAATGTGGTAAAACTCAGAGACAAAGATGCATTTGAACATTAGATCAATCAAGTGAGACAATGAATATTCAGATATTATACTAACAGAACATTGTGAGGAACAAATTGGGAAATATTAATAAGAGAAAAGGAAAAAGAATAAAAGCTCTGACAGAAGTTACAAGTAAAGTAAAGTCGAATCAACTCTGCCATCACTCGTCCACCACCACTCGAACATATTCGTTCGGGTCTCGCAGGTCCACAATGTTCTTTGCCTTCTGTGCTTTCATTGTTACAGGCAACCCAAAGTGTTGGGTTCGAATGTGAGTGATCAGAAGTCCACGCAGTTTTGTGCGATGGCTGCATTGTTGAAAGTTGCAATGAAATGGTCTGCTGGCGAGATGACTGAGTTCATGTGCTCTCAAGCTACTTACAAAGCTAAATGAAGCAATACAGCCAGGCTGACTGCAGTGGAGATGCTTCGATTGGGAGTGATGTGCGGTTTGGTGATGAGTTGTCATCTTGCGACGTGTTTCGGTCACTTCGGTACAGTCGCCCACGAAATTGCACTTGAACTGACCAGTTAGATGATTGTGGTACCAGTGACTGTAAGCTTTGGTTTGCGAATGATTTTCTTTGAGACAAAGTGCACAGACAAATCGAGTATCTTGAGAATGGATCACTTTGATGTGCTCACGAATTTGAATTCTGAAATATAAAACTATGTCAATTCAATGTGACATTATTATTATATTCACATACTTAGTATCGAATCGTGCATAGCAATTGGTGGCAAAACATCGAAGAGGAGCAAGTCGATGCACAGTGCGCAAGTGATCGTGCAAATGGACCAATGAATCTAACTTGACATTACAATTTGACTGGGTACAATTCAAATGGAGCAGTTTGACCGTTGCTTCTTCACGATCCTCATTGGCAATGTCTTCACCATCCTCTCCATCATCATTCTGCAATGTTTTCTTCGATCTCTTCACTGATCGATTCGATGTTTGTTGTTTTCGTTTAGTCGCATTTTGACCCGTGAAAGCAGTTGTCTGTTGGTTGAGTGCAGTTGGATTTGATCCATTTCCTGTGCTGGTCGAAGGTGACAATAGATCAGCTGATTGAGTCACAGTTGGGTCATCGGACTGGTTTGCAGTGTTGAGCAGTTGTTGACTTGACAAATTAGTGCCACCTTCCTCGATCGATTCGTTCGCATTCGAATCATTTTTCCTGTCTCTGGATGGATTGCTCAACAGTTGGCCACAATCAACATTTGGTTGAGTCACTTCATATCGTTCATCATCCACTTCATCATTGTCACCACCTCGAATCAGTCCACCTTCATTGTCCACTTCATCATCATCACTCACCTCTTCCTTCTTCACCAAACATAGACCACATCCATCACATCCATCTTCATGATCATCTTCATATTCCTCCTTTATCTCTTCTTTGATTTCTTCCTTCACCTCTTCATCGTCCCATTCAGTTTTGATAGTCACTTGATTGGTCAATGTGCCTATGTAGCAAATATAGCAACAAATGTAAATAAAGTCAAATACAAACAACCAAAACTAATACCTTCATTGTCCACTTCATCGTCATCACTTTCCAATTCACGTTTCACCAAACATCTGTCACATCCATCACAGTCATCGTCATGATCATCTTCCTCTTTGATCTCCTCCTTGACCACCACCAAATCGCATTCCATCGGTTCAGTTTTGATGTTCACGGTGACATTGTGAGCATTTGTGTCTGCATCTGTGTGAAGTACAACAAATGTTAATAAAGTCAAATACAAACAACCAAAACTAATACCTTCATTGTCCACTTCATCGTCATCACTTTCCAATTCACGTTTCACCAAACATCTGTCACATCCATCACAGTCATCGTCATGATCATCTTCCTCTTTGATTTCCTGCTTGACCACCTCAAAATCGCAGTCCATCGGTTCAGTTTTGATGTTCAAATTGACATTGCGAGCATTTGTGTCTGGATCTGTGTGTGAATTACAACAAATGTTAATGCAAGTCAAATACAAACAACCAACAAGTCATACCATCACTGTCCATTTGTTGGTGGTGTCCGTTGTGTGACTGCTCATCGAGATGTTCTTCCTTAATCTCAATCATTTCCACAGTGTTCAATTGCACTTCATCACCATTTGAGTGTTGTTGATGGGGAACGGGATTGAAGGATGATGAAGTTGATGGTTGGGGTATGAGAGAAGATGGTTGATGTGGTTGTGGATTGGGTAATTCGACTTGGTTCAACGTATCCACCACCTGTGCACGGTAACCAGCATCCTCCGATTGAACTAAATTCGAGTTTGTCATCAATTTGTTGGTTAGTCTTTCGTAGAGAGTATTGAGCAGTCGTTCCATTTCGCCTTTGAGCACCCTGCTACTCTCCACCTTTTCTCCTTGAAGTATTTCACATAATTCAGACATAGTCAGACGAGATTGAGGGACAGCAGACGACGATGAGGACATGATTAGCCCGTGGAAGAGCGAGTCGATCAGAGGGTCCGCGATTTGGCTCATCTCATGACGCAACCACACTCGACATTGTTCCTCTTCGCCTTTGAGCAATTCATACACCACGGGTACATTCAAACAGTGTTGAGGTACAACTGGTGGGGACGATGATGACGACGAATAAGTCGACGATTCCATGATGATAGTAAAGGTGGTCAAGACGAGATAATTCACATAGACAAATATCGATTTGTGCACGCGTGGTTTCGTACAAAGCAGACACAAACACAGTCCTGCACAGTCACAACAAACATGTCTGTCTGTCCACAGAGCACTGCTCTCACTCTCAACTATCGATGGTGTGACATGCTGCCTCGCCTCTCACTCGTACACACAACAACAAACAGACGCACTCTCGCACTTTTTTGTTTGCTTTAGACAGCACCTTTCGTCACCTCGTTTTGCGTTGTCATATTCACTTTGCGCTATTGTTTCTCTGTCTTCTTATCTCTCATCATCATCTACGAAGAAATGAATCGTCACGCAGCTGCTGGCAACGACGAGACAACTTCTCGATCACATCACGAGTTAGTAGAGGAAATCGCTCAACTGAAGGAACGTGAACGAGTTCTGGTTAGTGAAAATGGCCAATTACGAGCACAACTGGTGGAGATGAAGGAAGAGGCTCACAAGAAATATGATGATTTGATGGTGCAGTATAACATGAAACGAGAATATGAAGATGACGGTGAGTTTGGTTCGGTTGTTTGTATTTGACTTATTTACATTTGGTGATATTTGCACAGGCACATCAAACAATCAGGTGACGGTCAAAACTGAATGGGACGATGAAGAGGTGAAGGTAGAAATCAAGGAGGAAATAAAAGAGGAAGATGAAGAAGAGGATCACAAAGACGATTGTGGATTTGACCTACGTTTGGTGAAGAAGGAAGAGGTGAGTGATGATGATGAAGTGGACAATGAAGGTGGACTGATTCGAGGTGGTGACAATGATGAAGTGGATGATGAACGATATGAAGTGACTCAACCAAATGTTGATTGTGGCCAACTGTTGAGCAATCCATCCAGAGACAGGAAAAATGATTCGAATGCGAACGAATCGATCGAGGTCTGTGTCGCTAATTTGTCTCGTGACCAACACAACACCACCACTTTGAATGAGCCCAATGAGGTGACAACTGTGACTCAATCAGCTCAGACATTCTCACCACAGACCAGCACTGGACTTGGATCAAGTCGAACTGCACTCAACCAACAGGCAACTGCTTCCACGGGTCGCAATGGCAACAAACGAAAACAACCAACATCGAATCGATCTTCGAAAAGATTGAAGAAAACAATCGCGGAAGATGATGATGGAGAGGATGGTGAAGAAGCAAAGGTCAAAGTTGTCTATTTGAATTGTACCCAGTCAAATTGTAGTGTCAAGTTGGATTCAATGGTCCATTTGCACGATCACTTGAGCACTGTGCATCGACTTGCTCCTTTTCAATGTCTTGCCACGAATTGCAATGCACGTTTCGAGAATGGGTTAGTGGATCATTTTTTAATTCTACATTAAATTGACCTAGTTTTATTTTTGTCAGAAACCAAATTCGTGCTCACATCAAACTGAGTCATTCTCTCAGTACTCGATTTCTTTGTCCAGTCTGCTCTAAACAATTTGATTCACAACCTGAAACTTACCATCACTGGTACAACAATCATCTGACTGGTCAGTTCAAGTGCAATCTCGTGAGCGACTGTGCTCAAGTGACCGACACTCGTATCAAGATGAAAACTCACCAACTAACCAAACATCACTCCCAATCGAAGCATTTCCACTGCACTCAGCCTGGCTGTACGGCTTCATTTGCCTTTAAAACTGACATGAAACGACACCAACTGACTCATCTCGACACTAATCAATTTCACTGCAATTGGCCTCATTGCAGCAAGCAATGCAAACTACGTTCAAATCTGGTCAGACACATTCGTACGAAACACTTTGGACTGCCCGAGTCAATGAAAGCACAGAATGAGAAGAACATTGTGGACCTGCGAGACCCGAACGAATATGTTCGAGTGGTGGTGGACGAGTGATGGAAGAGTTGATTCGACTTTATTCACTTGTTTGGTCTGTCGAAACATTCATTCATATTTAACTTATCACTTTACACTAATTTTTTCTCTTGTTCATATTTCCCAATTTGTTGTTTCACTGTTAGTATCAATTTGAGTGTTCATTGTCACCAATCACTGATTGATCACATCTTCGAATGTATCTTTGTCTGAGTATTATCACAATAAACACAAATGTTCTTTTACCTCACTCAAGCACAACTTTATTTCGTGTGACGAACTGTTTGAACTGCCTGAGGATAAATTGATAATCGCTGCTCAGGTTAGTAATGTTAAATTAGGGATTCATTTAGCAATCACAAAATGACTTTGAATTACAGGTTGAAATACTTGATTTATACACTACAATTAGAAGTATTAAAGGACATAAAAGGTCAAGACAAGATTTTCCTCACAAAACCAAAATTATTATTATTATTATTATTATTCAATGGATCGATTCATTCATTCAAAATTTTGCACAAAACAAATTATTGAATGGAATGATATACATTTGGCAAAACGTAATTTGTATTCAAGTTATTGTAAAACACACTTTCTATTTAACAAATGTGATTATGGACACCTCTGGTCAGTGGACAATTATGGTTATTTCTACTTTGAGGGTCACAACAGTCCCACAATGATACAGTCAAATGTATTTCCGTGTGAAGCAGCCAAAGATGATGTTCAATTTTGTCTTCGCCTTTATCCAAACACTGCCAATACTGAAAAAGGAAAAGAAGACAAATTTATATCACTATATCTGCATCTTCTAGCTGGACCTGATACTATCTGGGTTGAATACAAATTTTTACCTCGTTAACTTTCTTCATCTGAAAATAAAAGTACAAAGTGAGTTCCAAAACAAAAAAAGTTTTTAAATTTTATTTATGGTAAATTGTAAATGTAAATTTGAATAGAAATCAAAGGAATGTTGACAAAAGACAAAACCACTGGGAATTGACGAGTTTGTAACGAACGATTGCACCCTACTTCACAAATATGGTTTCATGCAAAGAGGGTTGACGATTGCTTGTGAGGTTTGTTTGAAATAATAGAATTTATAATATTTTTGAATTTATTTTGCTTACCAAACTAATTCGTTTAGGTTACCATTTTGGATGCACCAAGCGAGTCAAGTAATCCTTGGTATAATTTACAAAAGAAGAAAGAATTTAGATGCAAAAGTGTTTGGGATGCAAGTGAGTATGTACTGAAGCACGAACCCCAATGGAGCGTTCCACAGTACAAATTGATACACCAACACAACATTTGTGCATCATCGGACAGTTTTGCAATTGATAATTTCGATGATTTGAAATTTTGCTTGAAATTATGGCCAAAAGGGAAAACAAACAATACTGAGGATAATGATCACTTGGACTTGTTTGTACAACTTTTCGATTGTCGAACAGAGAAACAAGTGAATTCGTTTATGCTTTTTTCGATTCGAGATTATGAAAGTAAACTGCGCTTCCCAAAATGTTTGTTAATTTATTTTTAATTTATTCATAATTTTAGTTTATAATTTTACAGGGATTTACGGACAATTGACCGACGTGAAAGGTCTCGGCTGTGAGCGGTTCATTGGAAATGATTTTCTGTTTGAACAAGAAAGCCAACTTTTGCCAGACAACAATTTGCTCATCAATTGTCAGGTAAATTTGGAATTTTTATATCAATTAAATTACATTTTATATTTTTATTCATAGATTGAATTGTTTAAAAAATATGAAAACGAAATTGTAAATGAAGATTCACCGACTCAAAACAGTCAATCCAATTCAAATCACCTTGTGATGGATTCCATCCAAAGCATGAATATCACAAATTCGATTGTGATTATCGATTCCAACTGTTCATTTAATGAGAATATTTCGCTGTTTTATAAAGAATAAATCAATTGATAAATTGTATATGATACCGTCAATGTTAGATGCCTCGTTAATGGGGCAAAAATTTAAGACTAAAGTTTAAAATGTACATTGCACTTTGCCGAGTTAGCCATCGACAATTTAGACATTGTCTAGGAAGATCGCACACTGACTAGGAAATGTGCGGGAAATGTAGAAAACGAACTTTGTCGTACATTGCAAAGGCAAACTGCACATTGACAGACATTTCACATTGGCGGTAACATATATATGTTGCAAAAATGTATAATGATACTTAATGATAAGTTTGATTGGTTGAAATCAAAATGAAAATGAAAACAAATTATAATTTTGTGGTAATGTTTTTAAAAGAAGAAAAATTGGTGATACCTCAAAAGAAAGACTGAAGACATTTGACATTTGAGATGGAAATGAAGTGTTGTGTGATTGGTGTAATAAAAATTAAAGCGCACATTAATGCTCCTTGATAAGTTCAAATCTAATCAGCAATCTACTCGTCCACCACCACTCGAACATATTCGTTTGGGTCGCGCAGGTCCACAATGTTCTTGGCCATCTGCTCTTTCATTGACTTGGGCAGACCAAAGTGTTGAGTCCGAATGTGCGAGACCAGACTTGAACGTCGATTAGTACGAAGACTGCATTGGTGCCAGTTACAATGAAATGGCTTCCTGTCGAGATGAATCGATTCGTGAGCTTTCAAGCGGTCTTTAAAGGCAAATGAAGCAGCACAACCAGGGTGGGTGCACTGGAAATGCTTCGATTGGGAGCGATGTTTGACTTTTTGGTGAGTTCTCATCTCGTTGCGGGTGTCGGTCACTTGGGCACAGTCACTCACGAAATTGCACTTGAACTGACCAGTCAGATGATTCTTGTACCAGTGAAGGTAAGTTTTATGCTGCGAATCATATTCTGTGTGGCAAAGCGCACACAGGAATCGAGTATCTGAAGAATGATGCAGTTTGATGTGAGTCGAAATTTGTTGTCTGTAAAAATAAAAACTCGGTCAATTTAATGTAGAATTGTAGTATTCACTTACGGCTTATCGAATCGTGCATTGCAATTGGTGGCAAAACATTGAAGAGGAGCAAGTTGATGCACAGTGCTCAAGTGATCGTTCAAATGGACCATTGAATCCAACTTGACATTGCAATTTGACTGGGTACAATTCAAATGGAGCACTTTGACCTTTGTTTCTTCTTGGTCCTCATTGTCAATGTCTTCACCATCCTCTCCATCATCATCCTGCAATGTTTTCTTCGATCTCTTCACAGATCGATTCGATGTTGGTTGTTTTCGTTTAGTCGCATTTCGACCCGTGGAAGCAGTTGCCTGTTGGTTGAGTGCAGTTCGATTCCATCCAAGTCCAGTGCTGGTTGAAGGTGAGAATAGATCACCGCCTGATTGAGTCAATGTTTGGTCAACGGACTGGTTTTCAGTGTTTGGCAGTTGTTCACTTTCCGAACTAGCGCCACCTTCCTCGATAGATTCATTCTCATTCGAAGCATTTTTCCTGTCTCTGGATGGATTGCTCAACAGTTGGCCACAATCAACATTTGGTTGAGTCACTTCATATCGTTCATCATCCACTTCATCATTGTCACCACCTCGAATCAGTCCACCTTCATTGTCCACTTCATCATCATCACTCACCTCTTCCTTCTTCACCAAACATCGTTCACATCCATCACAGTCATCGTCATGATCATCTTCATATTCCTCCTTGATTTCTTCTTTTATTTCTTCCTTCACCTCTTCATCATCTGATTCGGTTTTGATGTATGCAGACACATATTCTCGTTTGATGAAAATGTCATTACCCTCTTCTTCATCTTCCTCTTTGATTTCCTCCTTGACCACCACAAAATCGCAGTCCATCGGTTCAGTTTTGATGTTCAAATTGACATTTGTGTCTGGATCTGTGTGAATTACAACAAATGTTAATAAAGTCAAATACAAACAACCAACAAGTCATACCTCGGTTGTCCAAAAGTGGTGCAAAGTCATTTGGGTTGAATTGATCCAAAGGAACAACAAATGACTCGACTGGCTCGGCATTGATTTGTTGTTCGTTGTCTGACTGGTCATCGAAATGTTCGCGTTTGATGTGAATCGTTTCCGTGTTGGTCATCCTCAACTTGTTGGTTAGTCTTTCGAAGAGAGTATTCACCAGTCGGTCCATTTCGCCTTTGAGCACCCTTCCAGTCATCACCTTTTCTCCTTTAAGCAATTCACACAGCTCGGACACAGTCAGACGAGTTTGAGGGATACCAGACGATGATGACGAGGACATGATTAGTCCGTGGAAGAGCGAATCGATCAGTGGATCGGCGATTTGGTTCATCTCGTCACGCAACCACACTCGACAAGGTTCCTCTTCGCCTTTGAGCAATTCATACAACACGGGCACATTCAAACAGTGTTGAGGTACAACTGGTGGGGATGACGACGACGACGAATACGACGATTCCATGATGATAGTAAAGGTGGTCAAGACAAGATAATTCACATAGACAAATCTCGATTTGTGCAAGCGTGGTTTCGTACAAAGCAAACACAAACACAGTCAGTGGCGTAGCCAGACCAAAACTTGGTTTGGGTGCACCACCACACATTTCTGTATCATGGATTCCAAATGTAGAAGGGTCCCCTCTGTGGCTTCAAATGACTTCAAAATCCGTTTGGGTGCACGTGCACCCAAGGCACCCCCTGGCTACGCCACTGAACACAGTCCTACACAGCCACAACAAACATGTCTGTCTGTCCACACTGAGCAAGCAAACTCACAAACACGAACACAGATGGCGCCACTCGTCTCACAGACAAACTTTGTTTTTAAATTAGTGAGCGCGATTAGCATTACTTTTCACTTTTATCTGTGCAAAACCATCAACCATTTGAATTGACCTTTCTGTAAGAGATAATACAATTTAATTTTTTATACCCTCGTAATGATCAATGTAATGTAATGATATCCTAATTACTGGAACATTTACAAGGGTTATACGATTTATCAAGTATTCTTACTTTTTTTGACTCGGTTATTATTTTGAACATTTCTTTTGATTTAACCGAATAAAAAAATATCTAAATTTTTTTTTTGATGAAATAGAAATTAGTTATCCATCCAATCCAATATAAACAATCCAATTGGAACGTTTATTGCACAGAAAGTGATTTATGGTATTACAAAATAATTTTTTAATTTTCATTTAGTTTTCATTATTTAAATGACAATTAATAATATTTGCTATAATAACATTGTTACATATCTTAAAGTAACATATACAACATCTTATATCTTATATTTAATTTAAAAATCCCACTTCTATTAAAATTCTGGTGTCGGTCCGTCTGTCACGCTGTTTGTTGCGTACAACAATGTCGATTTGCTAAATTTTTTCAACAATTGAAATTTCGAATTTTGGAGTTTCTATGCATTTAGGCGGGTTATGTGAGGTGTGGTTATGTGTTTGCTTATGTTCTTTGGAGAGTGGGTAGTTTTTATGTAGTGAACGATTGGGTTTAGGTTAGATGGTTTCGTGAATGTTGGGCGTTGTTTGGTGTAGGTTTAGGGTTAGGCTTAGATGTTTGGGTGGGTGTGGGCGTCGGTTAGGATAGGGTTAGGTTAGGTTAGATGGTTTCGTGAATGTTAGGCGTTGTTTGGTGTAGGTTTAGGTTAGGCTTAGATGTTTGGGTGGGTGTGGGCGTCGGTTAGGATAGGGTTAGGTTAGGTTTGGGTGGTTAGGTGGGTGTGGGCGTCGGTTAGGATAGGGTTAGGTTAGGTTTAGGGTGGTTAGGTGGGTGTGGGCGTCGGTTAGGATAAGGTTAGGTTAGGGTTTGGGTGGTTAGGTGGGTGTGGGTGTCGATTAGGATAGGGTTAGGTTAGGTTTAGGTGGTTGGGCGGGTGTGGGCGTCGATTGGGATAGGGTTAGGTTAGGTTTAGGTGGTTAGGTGGGTGTGGGCTTCGGTTAGGATAGGGTTAGGTTAGGTTGGGTGGTTAAGTAGGTGTTGGTGGTTGGTTAGGATAGGGTTAGGTTAGGTTTAGGTGGTTAGGTGGGTGTTGGTGGTCGGTTAAGATAGGGTTAGGTTAGGTGGTTAGGTGGTTAGGTAGGAGTCGTTAGGGATTGGGTTTGGGTCCATTAGGGCGTTAGGTGGTTAGGTAAGAGTGGTTAGGGATTGGGTTTGGGTCGATTAGGGCGTTAGGTGGTTAGGTAAGAGTGGTTAGGGATTGGGTTTGGTTCGGTTAGGGCGTTAGGTGGTTAGGTAGGTGTGGGCGTCGTTTTGGTTTGGGTTAACATAGATTAATCGCTCAGCGTGAGCGAAGACTCTTAGTGACAGCATTTTCAATTTCTTGTGCAGCTAACTCCTCCTACATTTCTCAACCGATTTGCATCAAATTTGACCAAAGTGCTTAAAATACTATGCGATTGTGCTGTTCAACCTTGGTTTTTGCGAAAAATGTTTTTTAGGTATAGCTGCCAGTCAATCTCACCTAGGTCAAATCTCTGTTTGAGTGTTCATTGTTGGGTCTGATGTCCAACAATGTGTGCAACTAATGGCGATGGGAAATTTGGCTACATTGTGACTTCAAACTTAGGTAAGGCAGGTGTGGGCGTCGGTTAGGATTAGGTTAGGTTAGGGTTTAGGTGGTTGGGCAGGTGTGGGCGTCGGTTAGGATTAGGTTAGGGTTAGGTTTAGGTGGTTAGGTGTGTGTGGGCGTCGGTTAGGTTTAGGTGGTTAGGTGGGTGTGGGCGTCGGTTAGGATAGGGTTAGGTTAGGTTTAGGTGGTTAGGTGGGTGTGGGCGTCGGTTAGGATAGGGTTAGGTTAGGTTTAGGTGGTTAGGTGGGTGTTGGCGTCGGTTAGGATAGGGTTAGGTTAGGTTTAGGTGGTTAGGTGGGTGTGGGCGTCGGTTAGGATAGGGTTAGGTTAGGTTTAGGTGGTTGGGCGGGTGTTGGTCGTCGTTTAGGATAGGGTTAGGTTAGGTTTAGGTGGTTAGGTGGGTGTTGGTCGTCGTTTAGGATAGGGTTAGGTTAGGTTTAGGTGGTTAGGTGGGTGTTGGTCGTCGTTTAGGATAGGGTTAGGTTAGGTTTAGGTGGTTGGGCGGGTGTTGGTCGTCGTTTAGGATAGGGTTAGGTTAGGTTTAGGTGGTTGGGCGGGTGTTGGTCGTCGTTTAGGATAGGGTTAGGTTAGGTTTAGGTGGTTAGGTGGGTGTTGGTCGTCGGTTAGGATAGGGTTAGGTTAGGTTTAGGTGGTTAGGTGGGTGTTGGTCGTCGTTTAGGATAGGGTTAGGTTAGGTTTAGGTTAGGTTTAGGTGGTTGGGCGGGGTGTGGGCGTCGGTTAGGATAGGGTTAGGTTAGGTTTAGGTGGTTGGGCGGGTGTGGGCGTCGGTTAGGATAGGGTTAGGTTAGGTTTAGGTGGTTAGGTGGGTGTGGGCGTCGGTTAGGATAGGGTTAGGTTAGGTTTAGGTGGTTAGGTGGTTGTTGGTGGTCGGTTATGATAGGGTTAGGTTAGGGTTTAGGTGGTTAGGTGGGTGTTGGTGGTCGGTTAGGGTAGGGGTTAGGTTAGGCTTAGATGTTTGGGTGGGTGTGGGCGTCAGTTAGGATAGAGGCTAGGTTAGGTTTAGGTGGTTAGGTGGGTGTGGGCGTCGGTTAGGATAGGGTTAGGTTAGGTTTAGGTGGTTAGGTGGGTGTGGGCGTCGGTTAGGATAGGGTTAGGTTAGGTTTAGGTGGTTAGGTGGGTGTTGGTGGTCGTTAGGAGTAGGTTTAGGTTAGGTTGGTGCCGTGTTAGGATGGGTTTTGGGTTAGGTTAGGTGGCTGTTGGGCGTCGTTAGGTTTAGGTTTGGTTAGTTGGATTGGTGGTTGGTTGTCTTTGTTCCTAAGGTGATGAGATGGTGAGTTGAGTGAGGTGAGGGGGGGGGTGCCGTTGGCAGCTTGCTGCCAACGGTTTCAGCTACTAAGTCCCAGAGGCAAAACGTTAGTTTTGCGGGACTTGTACGAAGTGAAATGAAATTAAATGCTAAATAAAAAATTAGATAATATAAATCCAAACAAGAATCAGGTTCTTCTGCTTCCTGGAAAGAGCTTTCAAACATTTTGCCCACCAACATTAAATTTTTTCAGATTGATCTTGACGACCGTCATTTCGGATAGAACGGGAGTAGGTAGTATACTTAAAGGAAGTTCTACGGAGATTAGTACGAAGCCGAGGTTCGAGGCGGTTAGAGTGGAAGTGGAGCCGTAGAGAGTGGCGCGACTGATGCCAAAGAGAAAGGTGAGAGGTTTCAAAAGATGGGATGGGGACTGCCAACCAGAGAGGCGTTAGAGAGGCGGAGGGCGTAAAAGGAACGGGTGAATGTAACACTCTAACCAGAGGTAGGTTGAGTGGGATGACGAGAAGGGACTTGGGTGAAAGGCTTGAGGGTGAGGGTGAGGCCTCGATGGTGATGAGGGCGAAGGTAGTGAACACAATAGAAAGGTAGAGGGGTCTGAACCAAGTAGAACAAACGAATACAGTAATCGACAGTTCAAACTAGTGCGCGTCAAACTCATCGGTCAAACGGTCAAACGGCACAAATTTAAAAAACCATGCCTCAATTTCAATAATTTCGTTCTCCATTTCACGACATGTCCCCGATTAAACAATTTCAAATTATTACACTCATAAGTGCTCGCTCGTTTCGATTCCATAAAGCAACATTTATTGTGGTAATACTCAGAGACAAAGATACATTTGAAGGTTAGATCAATCAAGTGACAATGAACATTCAGATATTATACTAACAGAACATTGTGAGCAACAAATTGGGAAATATTAATAAGAGAAAAAGAAAAAGAATAAAAGCTCTGACAGACGTTACAAGTAAATAAGATCGATTCAACTCTGCCATCACTCGTCCACCACCACTCGAACATATTCGTTCGGGTCTCGCAGGTCCACAATGTTCTTCTCCTTCTGTGCTTTCATTGATCTAGGCAAACCAAAGTGTTGGGTTCGAATGTGAGTGATCAGTAGTCCGCGCATTTTGGTGCGATGGCTGCATTGTTGAAAGGTGCAATGAAATGGTCTACTGGCGAGATGACTGCGTTCGTGTGCTTTCAAGCTACCTATAAAGCCAAATGAAGCTGTACAGCCAGGCTGACTGCAGTGGAAATGCTTCGATTGGGAGAGATGTTTGGTTTTTAGATGAGTTGACATCTTGGCACGAGTGTCGGTCACGAAATTGCACTCTGAACTGACCAGTCAGATGATTCTGGTACCAGTGACTGTAAGCTTTGTTTTTGCGAATCAAATTCTTTGGGACAAACTGCGCACAGGAATCGAGTATTTTGAGAATGGCTCACTTTGATGTGATCATGAAGTTGCATTCTGAAAATAAAAACACAAGGTCAATTTAAAGTAGCATTTTTGTATAAACTTACGGGTTATCGAATCGTGCATTGCAATTGGTGGCAAAACATTGAAGAGGAGCAAGTTGATGCACAGTGCTCAAGTGATCGTTCAAAAGGACCATTGAATCCAACTTGACATTACAATTTGACTGGGTACAATTCAAATAGAGCACTTTGACCTTTGATTCTTCACGATCTTCATTGGCAATGTCTTCACCATCCTCTCCATCATCTTCCTCGATTGTTTTCTTCGATCTTTTCGCAGTTCGATTCGATGTTTGTTGTTTTCGTTTAGTCGCATTTTGACCCGTGGAAGCAGTTGCCTGTTGGTTGAGTGCAGTTCGATTTGATCCATTTCCTGTGCTGGTCGAAGGTGACAATAGATCACCACCTGATTGAGTCACTGTTTGGTCAACGGACTGGTTTGCAGTGTTGAGCAGTTGTTGACTTGACAAATTAGTGCCACCTTCCTCGATCGATTCGTTCGCATTCGAATCATTTTTCCTGTCTCTGGATGGATTGCTCAACAGTTGGCCACAATCAACATTTGGTTGAGTCACTTCATATCGTTCATCATCCACTTCATCATTGTCACCACCTCGAATCAGTCCACCTTCATTGTCCACTTCATCATCATCACTCACCTCTTCCTTCTTCACCAAACATCGTTCACATCCATCACAGTCATCGTCATGATCATCTTCATATTCCTCCTTGATTTCTTCTTTGATTTCTATCTTCACCTCTTCATCGTCCCATTCAGTTTTGACAGTCACTTGATTGGTCAATGTGCCTATGTAGTAAATATATCAACAAATGTAAATAAAGTCAACAACAAACAACCAAAACTAATACCTTCACTGTCCACTCCGTCATCGTCATCACTTTCCAATTCACGTTTCACCAAACATCTGTCACATCCATCACAGTCATCGTCATGATCATCTTCCTCTTTGATCTCCTCCTTGACCACCACAAAATCGCATTCCATCGGTTCAGTTTTTGATGTTCACGGTGACATTGTGAGCATTTGTGTCTGCATCTGTGTGAAGTACAACAAATGTTAATAAAGTCAAATACAAACAACCAACAAGTCATACCATCACTGTCCATTTGTTGGTGGTGTCCGTTGTGTGACTGCTCATCGAGATGTTCTTCCTTAATTTCAATCATTTCCACAGTGTTCAATTGCACTTCATCACCATTTGAGTGTTGTTGATGGGGAACGGGATTGAAGGATGAAGTTGATGGTTGGGGTATGAGAGAAGATGGTTGAAGTGATTGTGGATTGGCTGATTCGACTTGGTCCAACGTATCCACCATCTGTGCACGGTCATCAGCATCCTCCGATCGATCCAAATCCGAGTTGGTCATCCTCAACTTGTTAGTTAGTCTTTCAAAGAGAGTATTGACCAGTCGATCCATTTCGCCTTTGAGCACCTTCTTCGTCACCACCTTTTCTCCTTCAAGCAATTTACACAACTCGGACACTGTCGGACGAGTTTGAGGGATACCAGACGATGATGACGATGACATGATTAGTCCGTGGAAGAGCGAATCGATCAGTGGGTCGGCGATTTGGCTCATCTCATTTGTACTTGCTCGTTTCGAATCAACAAAGGAACATTCATGTTTATTGGTGTTACACTCAGACAGAGATACATTTGAAGATTAGATCAATTTGTGATTGGTGACAGTGAACAAATTAAATTGATACTAACAGTGAGAAATTGAGAAACAGATTGGGAAATATGAATTAAAGAAAAAGAATAAAAGCTTTGACAGACGTTACAAGTAAAGTAAGGTCGAATCAACTCTGCCATCACTCGTCCACCACCACTCGAACATATTCGTTCGGGTCTCGCAGGTCCACAATGTTCTTCTCCTTCTGTGCTTTCATTGACTTGGGCAGACCAAAGTGTTGGGTTCGAATGTGAGTGACAAGATTTGAAAGTCGATTAGAACGAATGCTGCAGTGAGGCCAATTGCAATGAAATTGATTACTGGCGAGATGAGTCAGTTCGTGTTGTTTCAAGTGAGCTTTAAAGGCAAATGAAGCAGTACAACCAGGGTGAGTGCAGTGGAAATGCTTCGATTGGTACTCGTGTTTCACTTGTTGATGAGTTATCATCTTGCCACGTGTGTCAGTGACTTGAACACAGTTGTTCACGAGATTGCACTCGAACTGACCAGTCAGATGATTCTTGTACCAGTGATCGTAAGCTTTGCGTTGCGAATCATATTCTTTGGGACAAACTGCACACAGGAATCGAGAATCTTGAGGATGGTGCTGTTTGATGTGATCCTGAAGTTGCATTCTGAAAATGTAAAACTAGATCAATTTAATGTGGCATTTTAATTATCACTTACGGCTTATCGAATCGTGCATTGCAATTGGTGGCAAAACATTGAAGAGGAGAAAGTTGATGCACAGTGCTCAAGTGATTGTGCAAATGGACCAATGAATCCAACTTGACATTACAATTTGACTGGGTGCAATTCAAATGGAGAAATTTGACTTTTGCTTCTTCTCGATTCTCGTTGGCTATGTCTTCACCATCATCATCCTCGATTGTTCTCTTCGATCTTTTCGCAGTTCGATTCGATGTTGGTTGTTTTCGTTTGTTTCCATTTCGAGCCGTGGAAGCAGTTGCCTGTTGGTTGAGTGCAGTTCGATTGAATCCAAGTCCTGTGCTGGTCGAAGGTGACAATAGATCATCACCTGATTGGGTCACTGTTTGGTCATCGGACTGGTTTGCAGTGTTGAGCAGTTGTTGACTTGACAAATTAGTGCCACCTTCCTCGATCGATTCATTCGCATTCGAATCATTTTTCCTGTCTCTGGATGGATTGCTCAACAGTTGGCCACAATCAACATTTGGTTGAGTCACTTCATATCGTTCATCATCCACTTCATCATTGTCACCACCTCGAATCAGTCCACCTTCATTGTCCACTTCATCATCATCACTCACCTCTTCCTTCTTCACCAAACATCGTTCACATCCATCACAGTCATCGTCATGATCATCTTCATATTCCTCCTTTATCTCTTCTTTTATTTCTTCCTTCACCTCTTCATCACTCGATTCGGTTTTGATGTATGCAGACACATATTCTCGTTTGATGAAAATGTCGTTACCCTCTTCTTCATCTTCCTCTTTGATTTCCTCCTTGACCACCACAAAATCGCAGTCCATCGGTTCAGTTTTGATGTTCAAATTGACATTGTGAGCATTTGTAGATGGATCTGTGTGAATTGATTTAAAAAATGTAAATATAGTCAAATACAAACAACCAACAAGTCATACCTCGGTTGTCCAAAAGTGGTGTAAAGTCATTTGGATTGAATTGATCCAAAGGGACAACAAATGACTCGACTGGCTCGGCATTGATTTGTTGTTCGTTGTCTGACTGGTCATCGAAATGTTCGCGTTTGATGTGAATCGTTTCCGTGTTTGTGTTCATCAACTTGTTGGTTAGTCTTTCAAAAAGAGTATTGAGAAGTCGATCCATTTCGCCTTTGAGAACCCTTCCAGTCACCACCTTTTCTCCTTTAAGCATTTCACACAACTCGGACACTGTTAGACGAGATTGAGGGATAGCAGACGACGATGATGACGATGACATGATTAGTCCGTGGAAGAGCGAATCGATCAGTGGATCGGCGATTTGGCTCATCTCATGACGCAACCACATTCGACAAGGTTCCTCTTCGCCTTTGAGCAGCTCATACAACACGGGAACATTCAGACACTGTTGAGGCACAACTGGAGGGGATGATGATGACGACGAATACAACGACGATTCCATGATGATAGTAAAAGTGATCAAGACAAGATAAATCACAGAGACAAATCTCGACTTGTGCACGCGTGGTTTCATACAAAGCAAATTTGCAAATTTAAACACAATCACAGTACTGCTGCACAGCCACAACAAACATGTCTGTCTGTCCACACTGAGCAAGCAAACTCACAAACACGAACACAGATGGCGCCACCCGTCTGTTTGTTTTTAAATTGGTAAGCGCGCTCAGTTTTACATTACTTTTCACTTTTCTCTGTGCAAAACCATCAACCATTTTTACACTGAACTTTCTGTAAGAAATAATACATCTCGAGTGTTTGCCCCACGATTGCGATAAACATTTCGACGAATGTGACATTTCCAAACTTGTCAAGTGTTAATTGTCCAACTTAAAGTCAAGTAACAAATTCAATAATCCAACTCTCAAAGATAGTATGACACAAACGGAAAATCAATATCTTCTTGTAGGACTCAAACGAACGAAAGTTGCTGAGTTGGATTGTGCAGTTTGTGGCAAATTGTTTTCATCTCCTTCTCAGAATAAGTGTGACGTTCTTCCAAATGACCGTGAGTGTGTTGAAATCAATAACTTTAGGTAATTTGAGAAACAAAACTTTACTTCATGACTCTCGTTTGTATCGTGTTGATCATTGTGCGTTTGGTCTCTCCAAAATTTGTTACCAACACGCACCAAAATGGCATTCAAATTTTGTACCCAAAGCCAATCAAATATCGCCTCTGGCACTATTTGGAGTGCCTGCTATTTCTGTTATTTGTGCTGTTTTTCATTATGGTGATCATTTTGTCAGTGGCTGATGTGTATTACTTCACATTTGAGAACCGTCAATACATTGACACGGTGAATCCAAATCTACTAAAGTTTGGTTTAAATCGCAAAAACAAACTACTTTCAACCATCGAAAAAGCTGACAAATTTTGGCGGTTTCTTGTGATTAATTTAGATATAATTGAGTACATAAAACTAAATGATTTATTCATTCAAATAAAGGTATTACAAATTGCATTGTCAATTCCTGTTCCTCTGATGGTGTGCCGTTGGACTTGCAAAAAGTTTAAAGTGTTACGAAAGTCTCGAAGTAGACGAATCAAATTATTGGACTCGAGCAAGAACGAGCCAAAATTTTCCACTAATTCCAAACAGACAGAAACTCTCCAAGAAAGTCGTTATGTGTTGGCTTGATGCAATGATTGCATTTCAATCTGTATTTGAAACATTGAATCAACATGATTTCTGTCACGAGTAAAATGAATAACACTTCTAAAGGGTTCTAATTGCTAAAACTATTGGGTAACAAATAATTGGATCAATCCAATTGGATTTCGGATGGGATATTTTCCTGACCAAAAGATGTTTGAGAAGATTGAGAGTATCGCAATAATTTGTTGGTCTTAAAAGTTAAAACTAATTCACTTCTATTGCAATACAATTTACCATGCTAAAACGTGTTAGTAAATAAAGCATTTTGTAAAGTATTGTAATAAAGTAAAGTACATTATTAGGAACATTTATCAAGGAACAACGTCATGCTAGTTCTGAGAAAGAGATGAAAACAATTTGCCACAAACTGCACAATCTAAATCGAAAACTTTCGTTTGTTTGCGCCAAGATATATTGATTTTTCGAGTGCGTCATATGATCTTTGAAAGTTGGATAATTTTCCACTTAAGTTGGGTAACTTTTTTAAAATTTAAACTCTGATTTTATCATTGAATTTTAAGTTTTGTTTTGAGAATATCGATTAAAAAAAGTTTGCACAAAGTTTGGCTCACAAAATCAATTACAGGCAAAGTATGGATTGAAGATCTAGTGTCGAATCAAAAGGTGAAAATATTTCAGATTGAAGATTTAAAGTCTTTATTTATTATTTGGACAATTGGCTCAATCTCAATTCGATTGTCATTTTTGATTCCAACTGTTCATTTAATGGGAATATTTCTTTGTCTTATAAAGAATAAATCTATTAATATTAATGATAAATTGTATATGTTACCGTCAATGTTAGATACCTCGTTAATGTTCAAAAATTTAAGTTTAAAGTTTAAAATGTACATTGCACTTTGCCGAACTAGCCATCGACAATTTAGACATTGTCTAGGAAGATCGAACACTGACTAGGAAATGTGCGGGAAATGTAGAAAACGAACTCTGTCGTACATTGCAAAGGCAAACTGCACATTTCACAGACATTTCACATTGGCGTTAACATATGTAATATATTGCTTAGAGTTGGGGAAGGATGCAAAAATTTATAATGATACTTAAAGATATTTAATGATAATTTTAATTGGTTGAAATCAAAATGAAAATGAAAACAAATTATAATTTTGTGGTAATGTTTTCAAAAGGGGAAAAATTAGTGATACTTCAAAAGAAAGACTGAAGACATTTGACAATTGTATAGTACATTTGAGATGGAAATGGAGTGTTGTGTTGTGTGATTGGTGTGATACAAAATAAAGCGCAAATGATAAGCTCCTTGATAGGTTCAAATCTAATCTTCCAACACCACTCGAACATATTCGTTCGGGTCTCGCAGGTCCACAATGTTCTTGGCCATCTGCTCTTTCATTGACTTGGGCAGACCAAAGTGTTGAGTTCGAATGTGTTGGACCAGATGAGCACGTCGATTAGTGCGATGTCTGCATTGTAGCCAGCTGCAGTGGAATGGTTTCCGGTCGAGATGGGTCAGTTCGTGTTGCTTCAGGTGAGCTTTAAAGGCAAAAGATGCAGTACAACCAGGGTGGGTGCACTGGAGATGCTTCGATTGGTACTTGTGTTTGACTTTTTGATGAGTTGTCATCTTGGCGCGAGTGTCTGTCACATTGGCACAGTCGCTCACGAAATTGCACTGGAACTGACCAGTCAGATGATTCTTGTACCAGTGATTGTAAGCATTATGCTGCGAATCATATTCTTTGTGGCATACTGCACACAGGAATCGAGTATCTTGAGGATGATGCAGTTTGTTGTGATGATGAATTTGTATTCTGAAAAATAAAACTAGGTCAATTTAATGTGAAATGAAACAATTCACTTACGGTTCATCGAATCGAGCATTGCAATTCGTGGCAAAACATCGAAGAGGAGCAAGTTGATGCTCAGTGCTCAAGTGATCGTGCAAATGATCCATTGAATCCAACTTGACATTGCAATTTGACTGGGTGCAATTCAAATAGATCACTTTGACCTTTGCTTCTTCACGATCTTCATTTGCAATGTCTTCACCATCCTCTTCATAATCATCCTGCAATGTTTTCTTCGATCTTTTCGCAGATCGATTCGATGTTGGTTGTTTTCGTTTGTTGCCATTTCGACCCGTGGAAGCAGTTGCCTGTTGGTTGAGTGCAGTTCGATTCAATCCAAGTCCAGTGCTGGTCGAAGGTGAGAATAGATCACCACCTGATTGAGTCACTGTTGGGTCAACGGACTGGTTTGCAGTGTTGAGCAGTTGTTGACTTGACAAATTAGTGCCACCTTCCTCGATCGATTCGTTCGCATTCGAATCATTTTTCCTGTCTCTGGATGGATTGCTCAACAGTTGGCCACAATCAACATTTGGTTGAGTCACTTCATATCGTTCATCATCCACTTCATCATTGTCACCACCTCGAATCAGTCCACCTTCATTGTCCACTTCATCATCATCACTCACCTCTTCCTTCTTCACCAAACATCGTTCACATCCATCACAGTCATCTTCATGATCATCTTCATATTCCTTCTTGATTTCTTCTTTTATTTCCTCCTTCACCTCTTCATCACTCGATTCGGTTTTGATGAAAATGTCGTTACCCTCTTCTTCATCTTCCTCTTTGATCTCCTCCTTGTCCACCTCAAAATCGCATTCCATCGGTTCAGTTTTGATGTTCACGGTGACATTGTGAGCATTTGTGAGGCTGACGATCGGCCGTAAAGTCTTCTGAATACGTGCAACACAAATCAATACTAATTATTTTGTCACTGCGCAGTGACGCTACTATTATAACACAAAACGGTGTATTCGTGTTCAGAAGACTTTACGGCCAATCGTCAGCCTACATTTGTGTCTGCATCTGTGTGAAGTACAACAAATGTTAATAAAGTCAAATACAAACAACCAACAAGTCATCACTTCACATCATTTCACTTTCATCACTCACCTCGTTTCACTTGTCTGTCTTCAGTCAATGTCTCCATGTCAATAATGCAGAGTCTCCTCTCCATCCTCCACCTCTTCCTTAATCTCAATCATGTCCGGGGTATTCAATTCACTTCTTCACCAAACATTGATCACATCCATCTTCCTCCCTTTATCTCCTCCTTGATTTCTACCTTCACCTCTTGATCGTCCCATTCAGTTTTGACCAAGTCACCTGATTGTTTGATGTGCCTGTGCAAATATCACCAAATGTAAATAAGTCAAATACAACTTAATCCAACAAGTCATACCTTGCTTGTCAGTCCGTCATCTTCATATTCTCGTTTCATGTTATACTGCACCATCAAATCATCATATTTCTTCTTCTCTTGTTCCTTCATCTCCACCAGTTGTGCTCGTAATTGATCATTCTCACCGAATCAGCACTCGTTCACGGTCACCAAGTTGAGCGATTTCCTCTAATAACAGTGTTGCGGTTGAGAATGTGGCCTCGATCGTTACATGTAGCTGTGTGACGATTCATTTCTTCGTAGTTGAGAATTGTCCGAATGTAGGTAGATGACGAGAATAAAGCGAAGAGGGCAACACGAAATGTGTCTCGAGTGCGACTGTTTGTTGTGGTGTGTGAGCCGATCACAGTGAGCCGAGAGTGGTGTAAGAGAGAGAGGCCGTGCACTCAGCCATCGATAGTATCGGAGAGAGTAACATCAATATTCCAATTTCTTACTCCAAATACTCACCACCCAATCCAAATCTAATATCCCAATTATCATTTACATAAACTGACCACAATATCCAACTTCATTTCCCATATTTCACTCATAACCAATTCCAAATTACGCTCGTCATTACATTCCTCAATGCATTTTCATCATACCCAACTCCTTTTGCCTGTAACTTTTTTCATACCCTCATCATCGTACTATAAAAGTGAATGACAGATTGTACATGTACATATTAAATTGACCTGTTGTTTTATTTTTTTCAGAGGACAGATTCCTACTCACATTCGAGTTGATCATTCTGGGATCCCTGAATTCCTTTGTCCACTTTGTCCTAAACAATTTGATTGCCAATCGAAAGCTAGCACTCACTGGTACCAGCTTCATGTTCATGGCCAGTTGGCGTGCAACTTTGGTCACACCGACTGTGACGTAGTGATGAGCACGCGTAGAAATATGACTAATCATCTATCCAGCAAACATGTCAACAGTCAACAACAATTGTCACTGTAACTGTAATCTCAATTAGTTTCTTACAAAATTCGTTGTTAGTGTCAATTTGATTGTCTCATTTGATTGTCTCCACATCTTCTCATGTATCTTTTGACTGAATATATTTCCAAAAATAAACATAAAACTGTTCCCATTCTGTTGCATCGAAACAATCGAAGTAATCATTAAATATAATAATATTTACCCAATGCAAAATAAAACATTTGCCAGTGCTCCATTGCACTCGAAATACTTCATAAATTATGAATCATAATAAAAAAAACTTTGCTCACTTTTATAGTACTACGAATGTGTGATGCAAAATACTGGTGTTGTTGGATCAACTTCCATTGGAGTCGCCAATCACAATCCAAATCTAAATGACTCATTTCTACGTGATGTAGCCAAACATTTGCAGACATTTTGAAACGGCAAAATTCCCATCACACAATCCAAATCCAATATTCCAAAATATCAGTTAAAAATCAATTTAGAAAGCAATTTGGTTTGTTGCATTTCACTACATATCCCTGATTGA
>JAKIJQ010000582.1:0-24733 GCA_023373905.1 Rhizoglyphus robini | reverse complement strand
GAAAACAAAAAGATTGTAGAGCATTAGAAAACGGATGCAAAAAAGTTGGTAGAGCATAATGGGTTACCTTCATGGGATCGTTATCTACTGATTAGACACTTTAATTAGCCAAAATGATGAAATCCTCGACCAATAGGATTTAAAAAACAAACACACAATGTGCTCTCTCTCTCTTTCAGTCAACTCACAGTGAGTGGGGTTAAACAAAACATTTGCGACCATCGAAAACATCGCTAATACCTTATTCATCCTCAAGTAAGACACTAATTCTCGTGGCAGATTCACTTCATATCTGCTTATTAAAAACACCTAACAGGGTGGTGGGTATAGTAATACTCAAACACCAAACCAAAAAACCAAAAATCTCCAACAAACACACAATGTGCTCTACTAGTCAACTTACTGTGAGTGGGGAATACAAAAGATTTGTAGAGCATTAGAAAACGGGTGCAAAGTCGGTAGAGATGATGAATTACCTTCATGGGACTCGTTATCTACTGATTAGACACTTCTATTAGCCAAAATGATCAAATCCTCGACCAATGGGATTTAAAAAAACAAACACACAATGTGCTCTCTCTCTCTTCAGTCAACTCACAGTGAGTGGGGTTAAACAAAAACATTTGCGACCATCGAAAAACATCGCTATACCTTATTCATCCTCAAGTAAGACACTAATTCTCGTAGATTCACTTCATATAAACTAATTAAAACACCTAACAGGGTGGTGGGTAGAGTAATACTCAAATAACAAACCAAAAACCAAAAATCTCAAACGTAAACATTGAGGAAACTCGAATGTGAACATTTGCGACCATCGAAAAACATCGCTATACCTTATTCATCCTCAAGTAAGACACTAATTCTCGTAGATTCACTTCATATCTTCTTAATAAAACATCTAACAGGGTGGTGGGTAGAGTAATACTGGAATACCAAACCAAATACCAAAAATCTCCAACGTAAACATTGAGAAAACTAGTATGTGAACATTTGCGACCATCGAAAATCATCGCAATACCTTATTCATCCTCAAGTAAGACAATAATTCTCGTAGATTCACTTCATATCAACTAATTAAAACACCTAAGAGGGTGGTGGGTAGAGTAATACTCAAATAACAAACCAAAAAACCAAAAATCTCAAACGTAAACATTGAGGAAACTCGAATGTGAACATTTGCGACCATCGAAAAACATCGCTATACCTTATTCATCCTCAAGTAAGACACTAATTCTCGTAGATTCACTTCATATCAACTAATTAAAACACCTAACAGGGTGGTGGGTAGAGTAATACTCAAATAACAAACCAAAAAACCAAAAATCTCAAACGTAAACATTGAGGAAACTCGAATGTGAACATTTGCGACCATCGAAAAACATCGCTATACCTTATTCATCCTCAAGTAAGACAATAATTCTCGTAGATTCACTTCATATCAACTAATTAAAACACCTAAGAGGGTGGTGGGTAGAGTAATACTCAAATAACAAACCAAAAACCAAAATCTCAAACGTAAACATTGAGGAAACTCGAATGTGAACATTTGCGACCATCGAAAAACATCGCTATACCTTATTCATCCTCAAGTAAGACACTTAATTCTCGTAGATTCACTTCATATCAACTAATTAAAACAACCTAGCAACTATCCATATCGGTGCCGCAACTATCCATATCGGTGCCGCAACTGTCCATATCGGTGCCGCAACTGTCCATATCGGTGCCGCAACTGTCAATATCAGTGCCGCAACTGTCAATATCAGTGCCGCAACTGTCCATATCAGTACCGCAACTGTACATATCAGTACCGCAACTATCCATATCGGTGCCGCAACTGTCCATATCGGTGCCGCAACTGTCCATATCAGTGCCGCAACTGTCCATATCGGTGCCGAAAATGTCCATATCAGTGCCGCAACTATCCATATCAGTACGGCAACTGTCCATATCGGTGCCGCAACTGTCCATATCAGTGCCGCAACTATCCATATCGGTGCCGCAACTATCCATATCGGTGCCGCAACTGTCCATATCGGTGCCGCAACTATCCATATCGGTGCCGCAACTGTCCATATCGGTGCCGCAAATATCCATATCAGTGCCGCAACTGTCAATATCAGTGCCGCAACTGTCCATATCAGTACCGCAACTGTATATATCAGTACCGCAACTATCCATATCGGTGCCGCAACTGTCCATATCGGTGCCGCAACTGTCCATATCAGTGCCGCAACTGTCCATATCGGTGCCGAAAATGTCCATATCAGTGCCGCAACTATCCATATCAGTACGGCAACTGTCCATATCGGTGCCGCAACTGTCCATATCAGTGCCGCAACTATCCATATCGGTGCCGCAACTATCCATATCGGTGCCGCAACTGTCCATATCGGTGCCGCAACTGTCAATATCAGTGCCGCAACTGTCCATATCAGTGCCGCAACTGTCCATATCGGTGCCGCAACTGTCCATATCGGTGCCGCAACTGTCCATATCGGTGCCGCATCTGTCCATATCGGTGCCGCAACTATCCATATCAGTACGGCAACTGTCCATATCGGTGCCGCAACTATCCATATCGGTGCCGCAACTGTCAATATCAGTGCCGCAACTGTCCATATCGGTGCCGCAAATGTCCATATCAGTGCCGCAAATCATCCTCAGACTGATACTCAAAAAGTATCAGTACGAGGATAACTGTTCGTTTGAGTGCCGCAACTGTCCATATCGGTGCCGCAACTGTCCATATCAGTGCCGCAACTGTCCATATCGGTGCCGCAAATGTCCATATCAGTGCCGCAAATCATCCTCAGACTGATACTCAAAAAAGTATCAGTACGAGGATAACTGTTCGTATGAGTGCCGCAACTGTCCATATCAGTACCGCAACTGTCAATATCAGTGCCGCAACTATCCATATCGGTGCCGCAACTGTCCATATCGGTGCCGCAACTGTCCATATCAGTGCCGCAACTGTCCATATCGGTGCCGCAACTGTCCATATCAGTACCGCAACTGTCCATATCGGTGCCGCAACTATCCATATCAGTGCCGCAACTGTCCATATCGGTGCCGCAACTGTCAATATCAGTGCCGCAACTGTCCATATAAGTGCCGCAACTGTCCATATCGGTGCCGCAACTATCCATAACGGTGCCGCAACTGTCAATATCAGTGCCGCAACTGTCCATATCGGTGCCGCAACTATCCATATCAGTGCCGCAACTGTCCATATCGGTGCCGCAACTATCCATATCGGTGCCGCAACTGTCAATATCAGTGCCGCAACTGTCCATATCGGTGCCGCAAATGTCCATATCAGTGCCGCAAATCATCCTCAGACTGATACTCAAAAAGTATCAGTACGAGGATAACTGTTCGTTTGAGTGCCGCAACTGTCCATATCGGTGCCGCAACTGTCCATATCAGTGCCGCAACTGTCCATATCGGTGCCGCAAATGTCCATATCAGTGCCGCAAATCATCCTCAGACTGATACTCAAAAAAGTATCAGTACGAGGATAACTGTTCGTATGAGTGCCGCAACTGTCCATATCAGTACCGCAACTGTCAATATCAGTGCCGCAACTATCCATATCGGTGCCGCAACTGTCCATATCGGTGCCGCAACTGTCCATATCAGTGCCGCAACTGTCCATATCGGTGCCGCAACTGTCCATATCAGTACCGCAACTATCCATATCGGTGCCGCAACTGTCCATATCGGTGCCGCAACTGTCCATATCTGTGCCGCAACTGTCCATATCAGTACCGCAACTGTCCATATCGGTGCCGCCACAGTCCATATCGGTGCCGCAACTATCCATATCAGGGCCGCAACTGTCCATAACAGTGCCGCAACTGTCCATATCGGTGCCGAAAATGTCCATATCAGTGCCGCAACTATCCATATCAGTACCGCAACTGTCCATATCGGTGCCGCAACTGTCCATATCAGTGCCGCAACTGTCCATAACATTGCCGCTACTGTCCATATCGGTGCCGCAAATGTCCATATCAGTGCCGCAAATCATCCTCAGACTGATACTCAAAAAAGTATCAGTACGAGGATAACTGTTCGTATGAGTGCCGCAACTGCCCATATCGGTGCCGCAACTGCCCATATCGGTGCCGCAACTATCCATATCGGTGCCGCAACTATCCATATCAGTGCCGCAACTGTCAATATCAGTACCGCAACTGTCCATATCGGTGCCGCAACTGTCCATATCGGTGCCGCAACTATCCATATCTGTGCCGCAACTGTCCATATCAGTGCCGCAACTGTCCATATCGGTGCCGCAACTATCCATATCTGTGCCGCAACTGTCCATATCGGTGCCGCAACTGTCCATATCAGTACCGCAACTATCCATATCGGTGCCGCAACTGTCCATATCTGTGCCGCAACTGTCCATATCAGTACCGCAACTGTCCATATCGGTGCCGCCACAGTCCATATCGGTGCCGCAACTATCCATATCAGGGCCGCAACTGTCCATAACAGTGCCGCAACTGTCCATATCGGTGCCGAAAATGTCCATATCAGTGCCGCAAATCATCCTCAGACTGATACTCAAAAAGTATCAATACGAGGATAACTGTTCGTTTGAGTACCGCAACTGTCCATATCAGTTCCGCAAATCATCCTCAGACTGATACTCAAAAAAGTATCAGTACGAGGATAACTGTTCGTATGAGTGCCGCAACTGCCCATATCGGTGCCGCAACTTTCCATATCGGTGCCGCAACTGTCCATATCGGTGCCGCAACTATCCATATCAGTGCCGCAACTGTCAATATCAGTGCCGCAACTGTCCATATCAGTACCGCAACTGTACATATCAGTACCGCAACTATCCATATCGGTGCCGCAACTGTCCATATCAGTGCCGCAACTGTCCATAACATTGCCGCTACTGTCCATATCGGTGCCGCAAATGTCCATATCAGTGCCGCAAATCATCCTCAGACTGATACTCAAAAAGTATCAGTACGAGGATAACTGTTCGTTTGAGTGCCGCAACTGTCCATATCAGTGCCGCAAATCATCCTCAGACTGATACTCAAAAAATATCAGTACGAGGATAACTGTTCGTATGAGTGCCGCAACTGCCCATATCGGTGCCGCAACTATCCATATCGGTGCCGCAACTGTCCATATCGGTGCCGCAACTATCCATATCAGTGCCGCAACTGTCAATATCAGTGCCGCAACTGTCCATATCAGTACCGCAACTGTACATATCAGTACCGCAACTATCCATATCGGTGCCGCAACTGTCCATATCGGTGCCGCAACTATCCATATCGGTGCCGCAACTATCCATATCGGTGCCGCAACTGTCCATATCGGTGCCGCAACTGTCCATATCGGTGCCGCAACTGTCAATATCAGTGCCGCAACTGTCCATATCGGTGCCGCAACTATCCATAACGGTGCCGCAACTGTCAATATCAGTGCCGCAACTGTCCATATCGGTGCCGCAACTATCCATATCAGTGCCGCAACTGTCCATATCAGTGCCGCTACTGTCCATATCGGTGCCGCAAATGTCCATATCAGTGCCGCAAATCATCCTCAGACTGATACTCAAAAAAGTATCAGTACGAGGATAACTGTTCGTTTGAGTGCCGCAACTGTCCATATCAGTGCCGCAAATCATCCTCAGACTGATACTCAAAAAAGTATCAGTACGAGGATAACTGTTCGTATGAGTGCCGCAACTGCCCATATCGGTGCCGCAACTATCCATATCGGTGCCGCAACTGTCCATATCGGTGCCGCAACTATCCATATCAGTGCCGCAACTGTCAATATCAGTGCCGCAACTGTCCATATCAGTACCGCAACTGTACATATCAGTACCGCAACTATCCATATCGGTGCCGCAACTGTCCATATCGGTGCCGCAACTATCCATATCGGTGCCGCAACTATCCATATCGGTGCCGCAACTGTCCATATCGGTGCCGCAACTGTCCATATCGGTGCCGCAACTGTCAATATCAGTGCCGCAACTGTCCATATCGGTGCCGCAACTATCCATAACGGTGCCGCAACTGTCAATATCAGTGCCGCAACTGTCCATATCGGTGCCGCAACTATCCATATCAGTGCCGCAACTGTCCATATCGGTGCCGCAACTATCCATATCGGTGCCGCAACTGTCAATATCAGTGCCGCAACTGTCCATATCAGTGCCGCAACTGTCCATAACATTGCCGCTACTGTCCATATCGGTGCCGCAAATGTCCATATCAGTGCCGCAAATCATCCTCAGACTGATACTCAAAAAGTATCAGTACGAGGATAACTGTTCGTTTGAGTGCCGCAACTGTCCATATCAGTGCCGCAAATCATCCTCAGACTGATACTCAAAAAGTATCAGTACGAGGATAACTGTTCGTATGAGTGCCGCAACTGCCCATATCGGTGCCGCAACTATCCATATCGGTGCCGCAACTGTCCATATCGGTGCCGCAACTATCCATATCAGTGCCGCAACTGTCAATATCAGTGCCGCAACTGTCCATATCGGTGCCGCAAATGTCCATATCAGTGCCGCAAATCATCCTCAGACTGATACTCAAAAAAGTATCAGTACGAGGATAACTGTTCGTATGAGTACCGCAACTGTCAATATCAGTGCCGCAACTATCCATATCGGTGCCGCAACTGTCCATATCGGTGCCGCAACTGTCCATATCGGTGCCGCAAATGTCCATATCAGTGCCGCAAATCATCCTCAGACTGATACTCAAAAAAGTATCAGTACGAGGATAACTGTTCGTATGAGTGCCGCAACTGTCCATATCAGTACCGCAACTGTCCATATCGGTGCCGCAACTATCCATATCTGTGCCGCAACTGTCCATATCAGTGCCGCAACTGTCCATATCGGTGCCGCAACTATCCATATCTGTGCCGCAACTGTCCATATCGGTGCCGCAACTGTCCATATCAGTACCGCAACTATCCATATCGGTGCCGCAACTGTCCATATCTGTGCCGCAACTGTCAATATCAGTACCGCAACTGTCCATATCGGTGCCGCCACAGTCCATATCGGTGCCGCAACTATCCATATCAGGGACGCAACTGTCCATAACAGTGCCGCAACTGTCCATATCGGTGCCGAAAATGTCCATATCAGTGCCGCAACTATAAATATCTGTGCCGCAACTGTCCATATCAGTGCCGCAACTATCTATATCGGTGCCGCAACTGTCAATATCAGTGCCGCAACTATCCATATCGGTGCCGCAACTGTCCATATCGGTGCCGCAACTATCCATATCAGTGCCGCAACTGTCCATATCGGTGCCGCAACTATCCATATCGGTGCCGCAACTGTCAATATCAGTGCCGCAACTGTCCATATCAGTGCCGCAACTGTCCATAACATTGCCGCTACTGTCCATATCGGTGCCGCAAATGTCCATATCAGTGCCGCAAATCATCCTCAGACTGATACTCAAAAAAGTATCAGTACGAGGATAACTGTTCGTTTGAGTGCCGCAACTGTCCATATCAGTGCCGCAAATCATCCTCAGACTGATACTCAAAAAAGTATCAGTACGAGGATAACTGTTCGTATGAGTGCCGCAACTGCCCATATCGGTGCCGCAACTATCCATATCGGTGCCGCAACTGTCCATATCGGTGCCGCAACTATCCATATCAGTGCCGCAACTGTCAATATCAGTGCCGCAACTGTCCATATCGGTGCCGCAAATGTCCATATCAGTGCCGCAAATCATCCTCAGACTGATACTCAAAAAAGTATCAGTACGAGGATAACTGTTCGTATGAGTACCGCAACTGTCAATATCAGTGCCGCAACTATCCATATCGGTGCCGCAACTGTCCATATCGGTGCCGCAACTGTCCATATCGGTGCCGCAAATGTCCATATCAGTGCCGCAAATCATCCTCAGACTGATACTCAAAAAGTATCAGTACGAGGATAACTGTTCGTATGAGTGCCGCAACTGTCCATATCAGTACCGCAACTGTCCATATCGGTGCCGCAACTATCCATATCTGTGCCGCAACTGTCCATATCAGTGCCGCAACTGTCCATATCGGTGCCGCAACTATCCATATCTGTGCCGCAACTGTCCATATCGGTGCCGCAACTGTCCATATCAGTACCGCAACTATCCATATCGGTGCCGCAACTGTCCATATCTGTGCCGCAACTGTCAATATCAGTACCGCAACTGTCCATATCGGTGCCGCCACAGTCCATATCGGTGCCGCAACTATCCATATCAGGGACGCAACTGTCCATAACAGTGCCGCAACTGTCCATATCGGTGCCGAAAATGTCCATATCAGTGCCGCAACTATAAATATCTGTGCCGCAACTGTCCATATCAGTGCCGCAACTATCTATATCGGTGCCGCAACTGTCAATATCAGTGCCGCAACTATCCATATCGGTGCCGCAACTGTCCATATCGGTGCCGCAACTATCCATATCAGTGCCGCAACTGTCCATAACATTGCCGCTACTGTCCATATCGGTGCCGCAAATGTCCATATCAGTGCCGCAAATCATCCTCAGACTGATACTCAAAAAAGTATCAGTACGAAGATAACTGTTCGTTTGAGTACCGCAACTGTCCATATCAGTGCCGCAAATCATCCTCAGACTGATACTCAAAAAGTATCAGTACGAGGATAACTGTTCGTATGAGTGCCGCAACTGCCCATATCGGTGCCGCAACTATCCATATCGGTGCCGCAACTGTCCATATCGGTGCCGCAACTATCCATATCAGTGCCGCAACTGTCAATATCAGTGCCGCAACTGTCCATATCAGTACCGCAACAGTACATATCAGTACCGCAACTATCCATATCGGGGCCGCAACTGTCCATATCGGTGCCGCAACTGTCCATATCAGTGCCGCAACTGTCCATATCGGTGCCGCAAATGTCCATATCAGTGCCGCAAATCATCCTCAGACTGATACTCAAAAAAGTATCAGTACGAGGATAACTGTTCGTATGAGTGCCGCAACTGTCCATATCAGTACCGCAACTGTCCATATCGGTGCCGCAACTATCCATATCTGTGCCGCAACTGTCCATATCAGTGCCGCAACTGTCCATATCGGTGCCGCAACTATCCATATCTGTGCCGCAACTGTCCATATCGGTGCCGCAACTGTCCATATCAGTACCGCAACTATCCATATCGGTGCCGCAACTGTCCATATCTGTGCCGCAACTGTCAATATCAGTACCGCAACTGTCCATATCGGTGCCGCCACAGTCCATATCGGTGCCGCAACTATCCATATCAGGGACGCAACTGTCCATAACAGTGCCGCAACTGTCCATATCGGTGCCGAAAATGTCCATATCAGTGCCGCAACTATAAATATCTGTGCCGCAACTGTCCATATCAGTGCCGCAACTATCTATATCGGTGCCGCAACTGTCAATATCAGTGCCGCAACTATCCATATCGGTGCCGCAACTGTCCATATCGGTGCCGCAACTATCCATATCAGTGCCGCAACTGTCCATAACATTGCCGCTACTGTCCATATCGGTGCCGCAAATGTCCATATCAGTGCCGCAAATCATCCTCAGACTGATACTCAAAAAAGTATCAGTACGAAGATAACTGTTCGTTTGAGTACCGCAACTGTCCATATCAGTGCCGCAAATCATCCTCAGACTGATACTCAAAAAAGTATCAGTACGAGGATAACTGTTCGTATGAGTGCCGCAACTGCCCATATCGGTGCCGCAACTATCCATATCGGTGCCGCAACTGTCCATATCGGTGCCGCAACTATCCATATCAGTGCCGCAACTGTCAATATCAGTGCCGCAACTGTCCATATCAGTACCGCAACAGTACATATCAGTACCGCAACTATCCATATCGGGGCCGCAACTGTCCATATCGGTGCCGCAACTGTCCATATCAGTGCCGCAACTGTCCATATCGGTGCCGCAAATGTCCATATCAGTGCCGCAAATCATCCTCAGACTGATACTCAAAAAAGTATCAGTACGAGGATAACTGTTCGTATGAGTGCCGCAACTGTCCATATCAGTACCGCAACTGTCCATATCGGTGCCGCAACTATCCATATCTGTGCCGCAACTGTCCATATCAGTGCCGCAACTGTCCATATCGGTGCCGCAACTATCCATATCTGTGCCGCAACTGTCCATATCGGTGCCGCAACTGTCCATATCAGTACCGCAACTATCCATATCGGTGCCGCAACTGTCCATATCGGTGCCGCAACTGTCCATATCGGTGCCGCCACAGTCCATATCGGTGCCGCAACTATCCATATCAGGGCCGCAACTGTCCATAACAGTGCCGCAACTGTCCATATCGGTGCCGAAAATGTCCATATCAGTGCCGCAACTATCCATATCAGTACGGCAACTGTCCATATCGGTGCCGCAACTGTCCATATCAGTGCCGCAACTATCCATATCGGTGCCGCAACTATCTATATCGGTGCCGCAACTGTCAATATCAGTGCCGCAACTATCCATATCGGTGCCGCAACTGTCCATATCGGTGCCGCAACTATCCATATCGGTGCCGCAACTGTCCATATCGGTGCCGCAACTGTCAATATCAGTGCCGCAACTGTCCATATCAGTGCCGCAACTGTCCATATCGGTGCCGCAACTATCCATAACGGTGCCGCAACTGTCAATATCAGTGCCGCAACTGTCCATATCGGTGCCGCAACTATCCATATCAGTGCCGCAACTGTCCATATCGGTGCCGCAACTATCCTAATCGGTGCCGCAACTGTCAATATCAGTGCCGCAACTGTCCATATCAGTGCCGCAACTGTCCATAACAGTGCCGCTACTGTCCATATCGGTGCCGCAAATGTCCATATCAGTGCCGAAAATCATCCTCAGACTGATACTCAAAAAGTATCAGTACGAGGATAACTGTTCGTTTGAGTGCCGCAACTGTCCATATCAGTGCCGCAACTATGCATATCGGTGCCGCAACTGTCCATATCGGTGCCGCAACTGTCCATATCGGTGCCACAACTATCCATATCAGTACCGCAACTGTCCATATCGGTGCCGCAACTGTACATATCAGTACCGCAACTGTACATATCAGTACCGCGACTATCCATATCGGTGCCGCAACTGTCCATATCGGTGCCGCAACTGTCCATATCAGTGCCGCAACTGTTCATATCGGTGCCGGTATCGGTAACACAACCTTTGTCAGGTTGGTCACACTGCACAACAGTCATCATCACAACATCAGTGAGTGAGTGAGTGTGTGTCTGTGTCCAATGAGCTTTTGGTATTTGGTATTTCACATTTATAGTGCAAATGTTGTCCTAAATTGTTAATTTGCTTATGAATTAAAAAGATCCACTCTCTAAATTGGGTGTTGGCCGCGTGAAAATAAGATCCACGTTGTCCAAAGTTTTCCACACCCAAGGCACAGTGTATGATTAGGTGAGCAGAGTGTGTATTTTCGTTTTTTGAATCCTATTGGTCGAGGATTTGATCATTTTGGCTAATTAAAGTGTCTAATCCGTAGATATCGAACCTATGAAGGTAATTCTTCATGCTCTACCACCGTTTGCATCCGTTTTCTAATGCTCTACAATCTTTTTGTATTCAAACTCACTCACTGTGAGTTGACTGAGGGAGGGCACTGTATGTGGTTGGTCAATTTGTTTTTGAATCCTATTGGTCGAAGATTTGATCATTTTAGTTAATTAAAATGTCTAATCTGTAGATATAGATCCCATGTAAGTAATTCTTCATGCTCTCCCACCGTTTGCACCCGTTTTCGATGATCGCAAATGTTCACGTTCGAGTTTCCTCAATGTTTACGTTGGAGATTTTTGGTTTTTGGTTTGGTATTCGAGTATTACTCTACCCACCACCCTCTTAGGTGTTTTAATTAGTTGATATGAAGTGAATCTACGAGAATTAGTGTCTTACTTGAGGATGAATAAGGTATAGCGATTTTTTTCGATGATCGCAAATGTTCACATTCTAGTTTCCTCAATGTTTACGTTGGAGATTTTTGGTTTTTGGTTTGGTATTTGAGTATTACTCTACCCACCACCCTCTTAGGTGTTTTAATTAGTTGATATGAAGTGAATCTACGAGAATTAGTGTCTTACTTGAGGATGAATAAGGTATAGCGATGTTTTTCGATGGTCGCAAATGTTCACGTATGAGGGAATTCGTACTCGAACATTTGAGACCATCTAAAAACATCACTATCCCTAATTTAACCTCAAGTATGACTCTAAATCTCGTAGATTCACTTAAGATCTACTAATTAAATCACATTACAGGGTGTGGGATAGAGTAATACTCGAATACCAAACCAAAAACAACAAATCTCAAACGTAAACATTGAGGAAACTCGTACTCGAACATTTGAGACCATCTAAAAAACATTGTTATCCCTAATTTAACCTCAAGTATGACTCTAAATCTCGTAGATTGACTTAAGATCTACTAATTAAATCACATTACAAGGTGTTGGATAGAGTAATACTCGAATACCAAACAAAAAACAACAAATCTCAAACGTTAACATTGAGACAACTCGTAATTGAATATGTGACCAACCTGACAAAGGTAGTGTTACACAACCTTCATATACCAAATGCTCATTGGACACAGACACCCACTCACACACAAACTGATGTGGTGATGATCATTTCCAATTAGCCAATTTCCATTGCCGATACCAAAAGTATCGTCCTTCCAAATACTAGCTAGAGACATTCAAAAAACCAAAACACACAATGTGCTCTCTCTCTCTCACTCAGTCAACACACAGTGAGCGGGGAACACAAAATGTTTGTATACAACTTTCGAGCATTGCTTCAACAAAATATCTGCATGGCACTATGGAATTTACTTGGGCACTATTTAGTTGGACAACATTTGCACAACAAATGTGAACATCGAATCAAAAATACTAGCACTCTCAGTCAACACACAGTGAGAGGGGGAAAACAAAAAGATTGCTGCAGCAAAATATCTGCGTGGCACTATTGAATTGACTTGGGCACTATTTAGTTGGACCGTTTAACTTCCAAACCAGCCCAAATGGAACACTGAAATGTCCTGCCAAATACTAGCTAGAGACATTTTTAAAAATTACACTATGCTATTTCGAGTCAATACACACACTCTGCCCTCTCTCTCAGTCAACTCACAGTGAGTGAGTTGGAATACAAACATTGGACAACGTGGATCTTATTATCACGCAGCCAACACCCAATTTAGAGAGTGGATCTTTTATTTCATACGCAAATTAACAATTTAGGACAACATTTGCATAACAAATGTGAACATCGAATCAAAATACTAGCACTTGACAGTTAAAAACTTTGTCACCTAATCATACTAAAATGGCAATGTCTGATTGTTCCTTTGACAATATAGCTAATGTCTTTTAAGATTATGATTTTTGGGACTAGGAAAAATAATCCTGACATAAATTTCTAGCAGTTGGGCATTTGTCTTCATAGCCACGAATTCAATAAGATTCTAAAAACAAACATACAATGTGCTCTACCTCAGTCAACACACAGTGAGTGGGGGAAAACAAAAAGATTGTAGAGCATTAGAAAACTTGTTCAAAAGGTGGTAGAGCATGAGTATTTACCTTCATGGGTTCGATATCTACAGATTAGACACTTTTATTAACCAAAATGATCAAATCCTCGACCAATAGGATTTATAAACAAATTGACCAACCACACACAGTGCCCTCTCTCTCAGTCAACACACAGTGAGTGGGGGAAAACAAAAAAGATTGCTGCAGCAAAATATCTGCGTGGCACTATTGAATTGACTTGGGCACTATTTAGTTGGACCGTTTAACTTCCAAACCAGCCCAAATGGAACACTGAAATGTCCTTCCAAATACTAGCTAGAGACATTCAAAAAACCAAAACACACAATGTGCTCTCTCTCTCTCTCTCTCAGTCAACACACAGTGAGCGGGGAACACAAAATGTTTGTATACAACTTTCGAGCATTGCTTCAACAAAATATCTGCATGGCACTATGGAATTTACTTGGGCACTATTTAGTTGGACAACATTTGCACAACAAATGTGAACATCGAATCAAAATACTAGCACTTGACAGTTAAAAACTTTCTCACCTAATCATACTAAAATGGCAATGTCTGATTGTTCCTTTGACAATATAGCTAATGTCTTTTAAGATTATGATTCTCGGGACTAGGAAAAATAATCCTGACATAAATTTCTAGCAGTTGGGCATGTGTCTTCACAGCCACGAATTTAATAAGATTCAAAAAACAAACACACAATGTGCTCTACCTCAGTCAACACACAGTGAGTGGGGGAAAAACAAAAAGATTGTAGAGCATTAGAAAACGGGTGCAAAAGGTGGTAGAGCATGATTATTTACCTTCATGGGTTCGATATCTACAGATTAGACACTTTTATTAGGCAAAATGATAAAATCCTCGACCAATAGGATTCAAAAATAAATTGACCAACCACACACAGTGCTCTCTCTCTCAGTCAACACACAGTGAGTGGGGGAAAAACAAAAAGATTGCTGCAACAAAATATCTGCGTGGCACTTTTGAATTTACTTGGGCACTATTTAGTTGAACCGTTTAACTTCCAAACCAGCCCAAATGGAACACTGAAATGTCCCGCCAAATACTAGCTAGAGACATTCAAAAACCAAAACACACAATGTGCTTGTAACGGATAAGCTTTTGCTTGTGCCTCACGAGAACGTCCAATATTCGGAAATACGATCACGTAAGGGAAGTCAAAAACATAAGCGTCATCATATTTATATTAATGACATAAAGAAGATTAGATTTGCAGACGTTGTCATAGGGTGAAACCACCATCATAACTGACCAATGGAATAAAAGGCAGTAGACCATCAATTTTAGGGATTTTTGAGATTTATTCGATTTTTAAATTAGGTTACGGTTTTTGGGATGAATATGGAACGAAATAATAATAAAATTAATTATATAAAACGATAAGAAGGTAATATAAACAGTTAGCCCGAATCTTAGTACAATACTTAAGTATAAGATTGGGTTCAATTTAACCACGGCAACAAAGCGTAATCAATTGGTAAATATATGTGACAATTGAACATACTTATATACGAAATTAAATGATAAACAAAAAGATGACTTTTTCAACTAAAAAGTCTCACAACATCAGAAATACACGAGATGAGAGCAAACAACAATATAACATATAATCAATATAATACAGAATGAGAGTGTCCAGTGTGTTGAGTGCGGAGTAACAGGTTTTGATGAAGGTACGCAGAGATGTGGTGAGGAGGAGAATCATGACGTACATCGTTCTGTATGTGTGAAAACGAGAAAAAGACATAGAGAGAGAGAGAGAGAGAGAGAGAGAGAGAGAGAGAGAGAGAGAGAAGAGACACAAACGAGACAGGTAATGAACTATTATAAATAATAATCATTCCTTTTCCGTTGATTGAGTACAGAAAGAAGAAGAAAGTCTAATTATATTTTCGCAACGACATGTTGAACAATCATGTAAATTAGCCAGACAACAAGGAAAGACAGATGTGTTAGTGATCTCCACAAAATAGTCTCGCCCTGCAATCATCATCAGTTTATACAATTTTGACTCTTGATTGTGTCTGAAAGCTGTAGGCTAAGAACATTTCACGACTCGGCCTCTCTTGAGCATCATGATGATTAAGATTAATTACACTTCACTGCCCTACTCTATTATAAGAACGATGCGAAACTGATTCATAAATAGTTGGACACTGTTGACCTAGACTAAACTGCCAAATAAGGGGAGAACAACAATAAAGAACTACATTGATACAAAATTTAAATTAAAATATTAAATATTAAATTAAAAATATTATTCCATGAAAAGCATTTTCAGGACATGCTCTCTCTCTCTCAGTCAACACACAGTGAGTGGGGAACACAAAATGTTTGAATACAACTTTCGAGCATTGCTGCAACAAAATATCTGCGTGGCTCTATTGAATTTACTTGGGCACTATTTAGTTGGACCGTTTAACTTCCAAACCAGCCCAAATGGAACACTGAAATGTCCTGACAAATACTAGCTAGAGACATTTTTAATACTCACACTCTGCCCTCTCTCTCAGTCAACTCACAGTGAGTGAGTTGGAATACAAACTTTGGACAACGTGGATCTTATTATCACGCAGCCAACACCCAATTTAGAGAGTGGATCTTTTATTTCATACGCAAATTAACAATTTAGGACAACATTTGCATAACAAATGTGAACATCGAATCAAAATACTATCACTTGACAGTTAAAAACTTTGTCACCTAATCATACTAAAATGGCAATGTCTGATTGTTCCTTTGACAATATAGCTAATGTCTTTTAAGATTATGATTTTTGGGACTAGGAAAAATAATCCTGTCATAAATTTCTAGCAGTTGGGCATTTGTCTTCATAGCCACGAATTTAATAAAATTCAAAAAACAATTTCCATTGCAGATACCAAAAGTATCGTCTGTTTGATGCACAAGTTTATCTCGGCCTTGGAAATTGGCTAGATTCAGCCAATTTCCATCGTTTTTATTGTTTATATCATTAGTTTTGATGCAAGCCAGCACCGATATGGAAATATTATCTTCAAATGCACACCTCAGTGAACATTTAGAGCCCACATGAGCAATACAAAAGCATAACACAACCCTAACATAAGCGAATCAATGATATTTTAATTGAAAACTGATAAGATATTTCGAATTGATCGTCAATATCATTAGATTTGATGCAAGCCAGCACCGATATGGAAATATTATCATCAAATGCACACCTCAGTGAACATTTAGAGCCCACATGAGCAATACAAAAGCATAACACAACCCTACCATAAGCGAATCAATGATATTTTAATTGAAAACTGATTAGATATTTCGAATTGATCGTCCATATCATTAGATTTGATGCAAGCCAGCACCGATATGGAATTATTATCATAAAATGCACACCTCAGTGAACATTTAAAGCCCACATGAGCAATACAAAAAGCATAACACAACCCTACCATAAGCGAATCAATGATATTTTAATTGAAAACTGATTAGATATTTCGAATTGATCGTCCATATCATTAGATTTGATGCAAGCCAGCACCGATATGGAATTATTATCATAAAATGCACACCTTTGTGAACATTTAGAGACCACATGAGCAATACAAAAGCATTACACAACCCTACCATAAGCCATCTTTGAAAATTCGAGTCAATATCTTTGTATACATTTTTCGAGCATTGCTGCAGCCAAATATCTGCATGGCACTATTGAATTGACTTGGGCACTATTTAGTTGGACCGTTTAACTTCAAAACTAGCCAAAATGGAACACTGAAATGTCCCGCCAAATACTAGCTAGAGACATTCAAAAAACCAAAACACACAATGTGCTCTCTCTCTCTCTCTCTCTCAGTCAACACACAGTGAGCGGGGAACACAAAATGTTTGTATACAACTTTCGAGCATTGCTGCAACAAAATATCTGCATGGCACTATTGAATTTACTTGGGCACTATTTAGTTAGACCGTTTAACTTCAAAACTAGCCCAAATGGAAGACTGAAATGTCCTTCCAAATACTAGCTAGAGACATTCAAAAAACCAAAACACACAATGTGCTCTCTCTCTCTCTCAGTCAACACACAGTGAGCGGGGAACACAAAATGTTTGTATACAACTTTCGAGCATTGCTTCAACAAAATATCTGCATGGCACTATGGAATTTACTTGGGCACTATTTAGTTGGACAACATTTGCACAACAAATGTGAACATCGAATCAAAATACTAGCACTTGACAGTTAAAAACTTTCTCACCTAATCATACTAAAATGGCAATGTCTGATTGTTCCTTTGACAATATAGCTAATGTCTTTTAAGATTATGATTCTCGGGACTAGGAAAAATAATCCTGACATAAATTTATAGCAGTTGGGCATGTGTCTTCACAGCCACGAATTTAATAAGATTTAAAAAACAAACACACAATGTGCTCTCTCTCAGTCAACACACAGTGAGTGGGGGAAAACAAAAAAGATTGTAGAGCATTAGAAAACTTGTTCAAAAGGTGGTAGAGCATGATTATTTACCTTCATGGGTTCGATATCTACTGATTAGACACTTTAATTAGCCAAAATGATCAAATCCTCGACCAATAGGATTCATAAACAAATTGACCAACCACACACAGTGCCCTCTCTCTCAGTTAACACACAGTGAGTGGGGAAAACAAAAAGATTGCTGCAGCAAAATATCTGCGTGGCACTATTGAATTGACTTGGGCACTATTTAGTTGGACCGTTTAACTTCAAAACTAGCCCAAATGGAACACTGAAATGTCCCGCCAAATACTAGCTAGAGACATTCAAAAAACCAAAACACACAATGTGCTCTCTCTCTCTCTCTCTCTAGTCAACACACAGTGAGCGGGGAACACAAAATGTTTGTATACAACTTTCGAGCATTGCTGCAACAAAATATCTGCATGGCACTATTGAATTTACTTGGGCACTATTTAGTTGGACCGTTTAACTTCAAAACTAGCCCAAATGGAACAGTGAAATGTCCTTCCAAATACTAATGGGATTCAAAAAACAAACACACAATGTGCTCTCCCTCTGTCAACTCACAGTGAGTGGGAGAAAACAAAAAGATTGTAGAGCATTAGAAAACGGGTGCAAACGGTGGTAGAGCATGAAGAATTATCTTCATGGGATCGGTATCTACAGATTATACACTTTAATTAGCCAAAATGATCAAATCCTCGACCAATAGGATTCAAAAAACCCAAAACACACAATGTGCTCTCTCTCTCTCTCTCAGTCAACACACAGTGAGCGGGGAACACAAAATGTTTGTATACAACTTTCGAGCATTGCTGCAACAAAATATCTGCATGGCACTATTGAATTTACTTGGGCACTATTTAGTTGGACCGTTTAACTTCAAAACTAGCCCAAATGGAACACTGAAATGTCCCGCCAAATACTAATGGGATTCAAAAAACAAACACACAATGTGCTCTCCCTCTGTCAACTCACTGTGAGTGGGGAATAAAAAAGATTGTAGAGCATTAGAAAACGGGTGCAAAAGTCGGTAGAGCATGATGAATTACCTTCATGGGATCGTTATCTACTGATTAGACACTTCTATTAGCCAAAATGATCAAATCCTCGACCAATGGGATTTAAAAAACAAACACACAATGTGCTCTCTCTCTTTTTCAGTCAACTCACAGTGAGTGGGCTTAAACAAAAACATTTGCGACCATCGAAAAACATCGCTATACCTTATTCATCCTCAAGTAAGACACTAATTCTCGTAGATTCACTTCATATCAACTAATTAAAACACCTAACAGGGCGGTGGGTAGAGTAATACTCAAATAACAAACCAAAAACCAAAAATCTCAAACGTAAACATTGAGGAAACTCGAATGTGAACATTTGCGACCAAAAGGTGGTAGAGCATGATTATTTACCTTCATGGGTTCGATATCTACAGATTAGACACTTTTATTAACCAAAATGATCAAATCCTCGACCAATAGGATTCATAAACAAATTGACCAACCACACACAGTGCCCTCTCTCTCAGTCAACACACAGTGAGTGGGGAAAACAAAAAGATTGCTGCAGCCAAATATCTGCGTGGCACTATTGAATTGACTTGGGCACTATTTAGTTGGACCGTTTAACTTCAAAACTAGCCCAAATGGATCACTGAAATATCCCGCCAAATACTAGCTAGAGACATTCAAAAAACCAAAACACACAATGTGCTCTCTCTCTCTCTCTCTCTCAGTCAACACACAGTGAGCGGGGAACACAAAATGTTTGTATACAACTTTCGAGCATTGCTTCAACAAAATATCTGCATGGCACTATGGAATTTACTTGGGCACTATTTAGTTGGACCTTTTAACTTCAAAACTAGCCCAAAAGGAACACTGAAATGTCCCGCCAAATACTAGCTAGAGACATTCAAAAAACCAAAACACACAATGTGCTCTCTCTCTCTCAGTCAACACACAGTGAGTTGGGAACACAAAATGTTTGTATACAACTTTCGAGCATTGCTGCAACAAAATATCTGCATGGCACTATTGAATTTACTTGGGCACTATTTAGTTGGACCGTTTAACTTCAAAACTAGCCCAAATGGAACACTGAAATGTCCCGCCAAATACTAATGGGATTCAAAAAACAAACACACAATGTGCTCTACCTCAGTCAACTCACAGTGAGTGGGGAAAAACAAAAAGATTGTAGAGCATTAGAAAACGGGTGCAAACGGTGGTAGAGCATGAAGAATTACCTTCATGGGATCGGTATCTACCGATTAGACACTTTTATTAGCCAAAATGATCAAATCCTCGACCAATAGGATTCAAAAACAAATTGACCAACCACATACAGTGCCCTCCCTCAGTCAACTCACAGTGAGTGTGGGAAAACAAAAAGATTGCTGCAGCAAAATATCTGCGTGGCACTAACTGTTCAAATGAGTGCCGCAACTGTTCCAATGAGTGCCGCAACTCATCCTGGTACTGATACTCCGAAATAAAAGTATCAGTACGATGATAACTCTTCCTATCAGTGCCGGAACTGTTCCAATGAGTGCTGCAACTGGTAGATTCACTTCATCTCTAATGATTAAATCACATTACAGGGCGTGTGATAGAGTAATACTCGAATACCAAACCAAAAAACAACAAATCTCAAACGTAAACATTGAGAAAACTCGTACTCGAACATTAGAGACCATCTAAAAACTTCGAAATCCATAATTTATCCACAAGTAAGACACTAATTCTCGTAGATTCACTTCATATCTACTAATTAAAACATCTTTTAGGGCGGAGAATAGAGTAATACTCGAATACCAAACCAAAAACAACAAATCTCAAACGTAAACATTGAGAAAACTCGTACTCGAACATTAGAGACCATCTAAAAACATTGTTATCCCTAATTTAACCTCAAGTATGACTCTAAATCTCGTAGATTTACTTAAGATCTACTAATTAAAACACATTACAGGGTGTGGAATAGAGTAATACTCGAATACCAAACCAAAAACAACAAATCTCAAACGTAAACATTGAGGAAACTCGTACTCGAACATTTGAGACCATCTAAAAACATCACTATCCCTAATTTAACCTCAAGTATGACTCTAAATCTCGTAGATTTACTTAAGATCTACTAATTAAAACACATTACAGAGTGTGGGATAGAGTGATACTCGAATACCAAACCAAAAACAACAAATCTCAAACGTAAACATTGAGAAAACTCGTAATTGAACATGTGACCAACCTGACAAAGGTCGTGTCACACAACCTTCATATACCAAATGCTCATTGGACACAGACACACACTCACTCACTCACTGATGTAGTGATGATCATTTCCAATTAGCCAATTTCCATTGCCGATACCAAAAGTATCGTCCTGCCAAATACTAGCTAGAGACATTTTTAAAATTAAACTATGCTATTTCGAGTCAATACACACACTCTGCCCTCTCTCTCAGTCAACTCACAGTGAGTGAGTTGGAATACAAACTTTGGACAACGTGGATCTTATTATCACGCAGCCAACACCCAATTTAGAGAGTGGATCTTTTATTTCATACGCAAATTAACAATTTATGACAACATTTGCATAACAAATGTGAACATCGAATCAAAATACTAGCACTTGACAGTTAAAAACTTTGTCACCTAATCATACTAAAATGGCAATGTCTGATTGTTCCTTTGACAATATAGCTAATGTCTTTTAAGATTATGATTTTTGGGAATAGGAAAAAACACTCCTGACATAAATTTCTAGCAGTTGGGCATTTGTCTTCATAGCCACGAATTTAATAAGATTCAAAAAAACAAACACACAATGTGCTCTACCTCAGTCAACACAACAGTGAGTAGGGGAAAACAAAAAGATTGTAGAGCATTAGAAAACGGGTGCAAAAGGTGGTAGAGCATGATTATTTACCTTCATGGGTTCGATATCTACAGATTAGACACTTTTATTAGCCAAAATGATCAAATCCTCGACCAATAGGATTCAAAAACAAATTGACCAACCACACACAGTGCCCTCTCTCTCAGTCACACACAGTGAGTGGGGGAAAACAAAAAGATTGCTGCAGCAAAATATCTGCGTGGCACTATTGAATTGACTTGGGCACTATTTAGTTGGACCGTTTAACTTCAAAACTAGCCAAAATTTAACACTGAAATGTCCCGCCAAATACTAGCTAGAGACATTCAAAAAACCAAAACACACAATGTGCTCTCTCTCTCTCTCTCTCTCTCACTCAGTCAACACACAGTGAGCGGGGAACACAAAATGTTTGTATACAACTTTCGAGCATTGCTTCAACAAAATATCTGCATGGCACTATGGAATTTACTTGGGCACTATTTAGTTGGACAACATTTGCATAACAAATGTGAATATCGAATCAAAATACTAGCACTTGACAGTTAAAAACTTTGTCACCTAATCATACTAAAATGGCAATGTCTGATTGTTCCTTTGACAATATAGCTAATGTCTTTTAAGATTATGATTTTTGGGACTAGGAAAAATAATCCTGTCATAAATTTCTAGCCGTTGGGCATTTGTCTTCATAGCCACGAATTTAATAAGATTCAAAAAACAATTTCCATTGCAGATACCAAAAGTATCGTCTGTTTGATGCACAAGTTTATCTCGGCCTTGGAAATTGGCTAGATTCAGCCAATTTCCATCGTTTTTATTGTTTATATCATTAGTTTTGATGCAAGCCAGCACCGATATGGAAATATTATCTTCAAATGCACACCTCAGTGAACATTTAGAGCCCACATGAGCAATACAAAAGCATAACACAACCCTACCATAAGCGAATCAATGATATTTTAATTGAAAACTGATAAGATATTTCGAATTGATCGTCAATATCATTAGATTTGATGCAAGCCAGCACCGATATGGAATTATTATCATCAAATTCACACCTTTGTGAACATTTAGAGCCCACATGAGCAATACAAAAGCATAACACAACCCTACCATAAGCGAATCAATGATATTTTAATTGAAAACTGATTAGATATTTCGAATTGATCGTCCATATCATTAGATTTGATGCAAGCCAGCACCGATATGGAATTCATCTCATAAAATGCACACCTTTGTGAACATTTAGAGACCACATGAGCAATACAAAAGCATAACACAACCATACCATTAGCGAATCAATGATATTTTAATTGAAAACTGATTAGATATTTCGAATTGATCGTCCATATCATTAGATTTGATGCAAGCCAGCACCGATATGGAATTATTATCATAAAATGCACACCTCAGTGAACATTTAGAGCCCACATGAGCAATACAAAAGCATAACACAACCCTACCATAAGCGAATCAATGATATTTTAATTGAAAACTGATTAGATATTTCGAATTGATCGTCCATATCATTAGATTTGATGCAAGCCAGCACCGATATGGAATTATTATCATCAAATTAACACCTTTGTGAACATTTAGAGACCACATGAGCAATACAAAAGCATAACACAACCCTACCATTAGCCATCTTTGAAAATGCGAGTCAATATCTTTGTATACAACTTTCGAGCATTGCTGCAGCAAAATATCTGCATGGCACTATTGAATTTACTTGGGCACTATTTAGTTGGACCGTTTAACTTCAAAACTAGCCCAAATGGAACACTGAAATGTCCCGCCAAATATTAGCTAGAAACATTCAAAAAACCAAAACACACAATGTGCTCTCTCTCTCTCTCTCTCTCTCTCCTTCAGTCAACACACAGTGAGCGGGGAACACAAAAGGTTTGTATACAACTTTCGAGCATTGCTGCAGCAAAATATCTGCATGGCACTATTGAATTTACTTGGGCACTATTTAGTTGGACCGTTTAACTTCAAAACTAGCCCAAATGGAACACTGAAATGTCCTTCCAAATACTAATGGGATTCAAAAAACAAACACACAATGTGCTCTCTCTCTGTCAACTCACAGTGAGTGGGGAACACAAAAGGTTTGTATACAACTTTCGAGCATTGCTTCAACAAAATATCTGCATGGCACTATGGAATTTACTTGGGCACTATTTAGTTGGACAACATTTGCACAACAAATGTGAACATCGAATCAAAAATACTATCACTTGACAGTTAAAAACTTTCTCACCTAATCATACTAAAATGGCAATGTCTGATTGTTCCTTTGACAATATAGCTAATGTCTTTTAAGATTATGATTCTCGGGACAAGGAAAAATAATCCTGACATAAATTTCTAGCAGTTGGGCATGTGTCTTCACAGCCACGAATTTAATAAAATTCAAAAAACAAACACACAATGTGCTCTCTCCATCAGTCAACTCACAGTGAGTGGGGGAAAACAAAAAGATTGTAGAGCATTAGAAAACGGGTGCAAACGGTTGTAGAGCATGATTATTTACCTTCATGGGTTCGATATTTACAGATTAGACACTTTAATTAGCCAAAATGATCAAATCCTCCACCAATAGGATTCAAAAAACAAATTGACCAACCACACACAGTGCCCTCTCTCTCAGTCAACTCACAGTGAGTGGGGGGAAAACAAAAA
>JAKIJQ010000581.1:0-24757 GCA_023373905.1 Rhizoglyphus robini | reverse complement strand
CCTAGCCAATTGTCTTCATTCAGTTCGTCATTTTCAAATTCATCGCTCCAAATCAGCTTGAACGTTTCGTTTCGTTCATTTTGTTTCACACAAGAAACCGATGAATCACTAGGAAACACTGAACAGGAAGCGAAAACAACTATTTTAAGGACCAAAATTAAAGAAATAAAAAAATAAAACATTTTATCATTGTTGTGGAGCAGTCTTTCCTAAAACTAAATATTTTGAAAAATTCTAGATGTTATATTGATGTTTGTTTGAGCACATTCAAAATATATCTAAAGAGAGGAAACATTGCTACAATTCAACTTGTTTGGGTGTAACATTTTGTTTGTTACATTTGTCATAATCTCATTAAAAACAATATGTTTGCAGATTGAAATCATGTGTTATAATTTGAAATTGCAATGTTAGGAAATGCAATCGTTTGTTACAACTTTAAATTGTGCATAAATACTTAAATAGCGACAATCTGATAAACAGGCAAATCCGGTAGGCATTGAATTGTCGTAAACATCAACAAATAAGATGAACATGATTAATTGAGCATGCTGTACACTGTACAGTGTACAGGGTGGCGCAAAAGTATTAGGACACTTTTCTTTTGAGCATATCGAAAAGATTATCTCATGTTGAAACTTCAGACATAGTTTATCGTTTAGGCATCGTTAGTACCTTTAAAACCCACTACTCAATTTGTCTCAACTCACTTCCGTTCCAGAGAAAATGGACCGGATGTAAAAAGGAGGGTCGTGGAATTTGAGCACATTTTGAGCGAAATAAAATTGTTTTATGCCAAATCCTTTTAGAGTATGTCATTACCTTTCCAAAACGATATCAAACTCAATAATCTATCAATCCGTTCAAAAGATATGGATAAATTACGAAAGTCAGTCGATAACAAAAATTCTGGTCATTTTACAAAAAATTAAAAAATAGGTTAAATTGTAAAACTGATATTACTATCGTGCTCAGACGAAAAAGGCACTGCGATTTGATACCAAGATTGTCTAAGATTGAATTAGAGATAATGAGATAAAGCTTTGATTAGAAACCAAATACGTATGTATAGCTGTTCAGTAAACAAAAGCGACTATTTTGACCAAGTTTACAAATGATTTTACCACTAAATCTTATCAGATTTTTACTGTAATTTTTTATATAAGATCTACATTGCACGCTGATCAATTTCTGAATTTAAAAATGCAAATTTCCATTGAATACCGGAAGTTCCATTTGGAAATGATATTTCCGGAAACGATCCAAATGGAACTTTTGAACACATATCTCGATAGGGGTGCTAGAGGTGAGTACCCATAAAAATTTTCAGCCCTGTAAATTGAGTAATCTACAAGATAATCCCAAAATGACTCGTTTCTGCTATTTCAACTCATTTGAGTGTGAATTTGATTTTGTATCTTGACCGTATCTTTTGAACGGATGGATAGATTAATGAGTGTGATACCGTTTTGAAAAGGTAATAATGTACTCTAAAAGGATTTGACATAAAACAATTTTATTTCGCTCAAAATGTGCTCAAATTCCACTACCCTCCTTTTTACATCCGGTCCATTTTCTCTGGAACGGAAGTGAGTTGAGACAAATTGAGTAGTGGGTTTTAAAGGTACTAACGATGCCTAAACGATAAACTATGTCTGAAGTTTCAACATGAGATCATCTCTTCGATATGCTCAAAAGAAAAGTGTCCTAATACTTTTGCGCCCCCCTGTATGCCTCTCTCGGCCGGTCAGGAGAAATGAAAATTTATTTGGACTCTCTGGTTCGACACAATGAAACTGCTTCAAATTTTGCCCATTACCGAAGCTTTAAATTATTGATTAAGGGTCCAATTCGAAACTTGAATCAAATCAATTTGAAAGTCTTTTCATATCTCACCAAAGTCCAAACAAAATCCATTTGTCATTCTTACATACTCGTATTATGTAAAAAGTAATACATAAACTTCGAACGGAAATGTAAAAAATTATAAATCATCTGTATAATCCATTTACCATTTGGACTTTGTCAAGCTATTCAATTAGGCATTCAAATAATTTAAACTAAAATTGCAATGTCCAATTGATAAGCAATGTGATTAACGATTCATAGTATTTTTGAAAATATTTTAATCTTAAATTGATTACGAAATTGAACATTTGTTTATACGAAATGTTTTCCCTGATTCTCATAAGAAGCATTTGTTTGCCAAAAATAGGCCTTGACTTAAACTACTGGATAGGAGGCTCGTGAGGCAATACCGCACTGATTGCCATTGTTTCTGCTCATCAGCACGTAGCCTTGGTCTCCCCACCCTGGTCCCCAGCTGTTCTTCACTTGCCAATAGTCTGCACCATCGAGAGTGCCATAGCCCACAACAGCCACTCCATGATCCAAATTGACAGGACTGCAATTGGGCTCGTTGTACACTCCACTCGAGTAGTGTTGAAAAGTGCTTTGACTGGCATCGATAGACACTGAAATTGGACCAATCGTAGCCACTGCATCCTGCAGTGCCGACTCATCCCCATTGGATACGTCCACGTAGTTGGAAATGGTTGCTCCAACTGTATTCGGGTTGTACTGGCAATTTTGCTGAACTGCCTGGTAAGGGTAGGCGTCCTCAGTGTCGATCCCTCCGTTTTGAATCACATACTAAGTAAGCAAGCAAATGTCATCATCAAGCCAATGCTAAAATTCGACAAACCTGAAAGGCATCGTCCATTATGCCACCACTGCATCCATTGTTTCCAAACGAAGAAGAACAATCAATCAAGTTCTGCTCGGACAAGGACACCAAAACTCCAGCCTGAATTGCATGTTGACCTTCGAATGCAGCCACTGCCGAGAATGCCCAACAAGAGCCACACGGACCCTGATTCTTTACCTCAGTGACTGCACCTGCTTGAGTCCAATCGACAGTTGGTGGCAAGTCCTTGAGATGATTTCCAATGTGCACTTTACGTCGATTGAAAAGTGATCGAATGTTTGAGCCGCTACTTCTACGATATCCATTGTACATTCGACGAAACTCGCCATTGGTTAGATCGGTGAAATTGTTTATTGCCATTAGATAAGTGCGACGTCCAGAGTGGGCCTCCAAGTTTGATCGAAAAATGAACTCAAGGTTGTCTGTGAAGACTTGCTTCCGATATCGCTCCTCTTCGGTTGTTTGGTACGAACGATCAAAGTCATTCTACAGACAGGACACTTAATAACATTGAATTAAAACTGTAATTAACCACTTACTTTGAATTTTACAAAGTGAACTTCGAGTTCTTGTGAAGTGAAGAACTGAGATGCGCACACAGAAGTGGCCCCAACAAACAAGGCAACATTCAAGACAAATATAAACTTCATTACTTCGGTTGAGAACAGTCGTTGAAGGCAGTAAACTGTTGGCTTGAGTCAAAGGCAATAAGATGAGTATAGCTTACCGCAAAATTACCTCTTATATACGTGATTCTAGTGAACAGCAGCCCATATTTCTCTTGAGTTGCCAACGCGCCTGTCTCAGTGTTGCAGTTCCTGAAACAAATGGATTGCATGTCCCTTTCTCCCTTGACGTACTTCCCAAACGTGATTATTTCCATATTGTCATACTAATTATAGCTTATTGACTGCATTCACCACCACTCTCATTGGCTTTTAGGTCAAGCATTGGTATTTTGATTCTAGAACTTGTTCATTGAATGGTAACTGCATTTCCTAAAATTTTACTAGTCCTTTGCAATATGTCCTTTTAATAATGAAACAATAGTTCATAAAAATAGAAAACAAAGGATACGTACCAAACAGTAGAAGAAATACTAAACTGTAATATCAAAACTATAGGCTAAAATGTTTGTTTGAGGCAAAATGAGTATATTCAAAATATATCTAAAAGGGGAAACATTGCCACAATTCGATTTGTTTTTGTGCAACATTTTGTTTGTCAAACTGGTCATAATCAGAATAAGTACAATATGTTTTCCGATACAAATCATGTCTTATAATGTCAACTTGTAATGTTAGGAAATGAAATCATTTGTTACAACTTTTAAATTGCAAATAAACATTAGAATTGCGACAATCTGATAAACAGTCAAATCCGGTAGACATGGAATTGTCGTAAACATCAACAAATGAGATGAACATGACCATTACTTGAGCATGTACTCGATCGACTAATCATCGTTTAGTTTTGTAAATGATTTCTTTGGTATCTCAAACATGTCTCTATACACTATTTGTACTTTATTTTGTACTTCACTCAGTTTGTTAAATTGTGCAAACTTTCAAGTACCGCACAATGAAACTGTTTTATCAAATTTTGCGCAAAACGAAAGCTTTCAATCATCGTTCAATGATCCAATTCGAAACTTGAGTAAACGTGATTCGAAAGTCTTTTCAAATTTCACTGAAATAAAGACAAACTCCATTTCTATCAATTCTGCCAAACTCAATAATAACGATAACAATTTCTCCAAATCAATTCAACATTTGTCCAATCATGTTCTGGCAAAATTGTTCAAATGGTTGCACAATTTGAGACAAATTCCTTTTCATATGTTGATTCAGCTACTGTTTTGTCTATCTTTTGTGTGTTTTGCATTTCTTTACTATTTGAACAGACGACGCTTTTCTCGGGAAAATCAACGATCGGAAAAATCGTTTGATAAAAAAGAAAAGTTTTCTCTTCTCCACTCTTCTACTGATGACGACGAAAGTGATGCAAACGATACTATTGTAAGTTTCAACAGGAAAATCGTGTAATTAAATTAAAATAAAATTTAAGCCCATTAATGTTATTAAAATTACTTAATTTTATCCTTGTGCTTCTTTATTTGATTTTGGTTTTAAGCAATCCTTTTCAGAGCCAGAACGTTAGCAGACATTCACATCAGATTTGAGGGTATCTTATTTTGTAAAGTCAAACATACAAACAAACATACAAATTATGCAATAGACCCTGCTCATTTAAGCGGTGTAATAGCTGTCAAAATTGTCAAAATTTAGCCCAATTTGTGTTTTGATAAAGAGGGACGCTTTTCAGAAGATTTCATTGACTGATTCAGTGCTTGTGTACTTTTAAGGTTAGAAATACCTCTGATACTCATCAAATCTGATCGTCGTTTTAATGGTATGATATCAATGTTATGGTGAAAGAACTTTCAAGTTGACTTTTTACTACAAAAGTTTGTAGATCTTGATTCAAGTTTTTAGATCCATTCGCCACACAGGTCACATTGCCAAGTCAAATCTGCATGACAATAATCACATTCTTCAATTTTTGAAATTTTTACCATGGTGGCCACTAATTAATTTATAAACTTATCAGATTGTGTACTATAAAATTTCTTGTCCATGTTCATCACGGGATGCACTCGTCAATTGTGCCTACGAACATAAACTTTTCCCAATTAAACAGCAATTTGACCAATCCATCTACAACAAATTGTGCCTCCAACTCAATCTGCACCGAACAATTTGGATCCAATTCATGATGTTACATAAAAAACTTCCAAATGCATTTGCGACATTGGTTACTCCCGCTCTTCCATCTGGTAATTGTAGCAAAATTTCCTGTTTCTGGTATTCAGATTGTTCCAACAAGCAGAATATCACTCGTTGTTCGTTTGATACATGCATTTGCACTTTTGGAACACATCTCAAGTATCAAAGTCAAACTTGTGTGATATCCAATTCTGAAATTGATTTTTACAATCCATGTTAGATTTTTTGTCCTAATTTTTGTTATCTTAACAATATTGATCATTTCAATTAAAGAACAAAGAACACGAGTGGTGAGTTCTTGAAGTAGCTAACTTTTTTTGAGGTTTCGGTGGTTCAGCCCCTCGATTTTCGGCATCATAAGTGAAATCTTTTAAATTTCGTCAATCAATCAATTGGGTAAGTTTTTAGTGCAAAGAAAATCTTACTTATGTTAGTATTGAGGTGGTCTGCGGTACTGTTGATCAGAACCGGCCACCGTATGAAATGAATGCAAGCCAAATGCGTTCGGACTTAGATTTTATTGATCAGAGTAGCGAGTGTCGTGGACATTATTGACTGGTCTTGTAATGCATTGGCTCTATGAGCTTTATATACGGTTTGTGTGTGTAGAACGGGTTGTGTGATTGATTGACAAAAGTCATTAATGAAGAGTAAACTAATTAGCGTTTGACGCCAATGGCGGTTGCCATTGGCTACCGTTTGTGATTGCATTGCATCACTATTGGGTAATGCGTGTGTGAGTTGGCAACCGGTAGTTGTGCAGAGAAGCTGTCTGTCTGTAACGTAAATGGGTTAATGTACATGTAGTGTACTGGTTGCATTTGCGCTTGAACGATTGATCGTGAACTGTGTGGATGCGGACTACGACTACGCGCATGTCCGAGACCACTACAGTATCATCAAAAAATAATTTTAATAGGTGTTGGCTAGGCTGTTGTTTCATTACATGCTGTGTGGCTGCTTGTCAGGTGTGTTTGTGAATTGTCAAATATTTGAATGAATTATCCATTGGATAATATTATGGATAATATCCAACAATTTCTTTTTTTTCATTAGGACACTGAACAATGTTCAGTGAACATCGCTGTCCCAAGTGCAAGTACTACTTTGGAACTAGTAAAAAAATTGTGACCAACATTTTTGGTTTGATATTTATGTAATTTCTAACTTAATATCAAAACCTTTCGGAAATAAAAATTATCATTATTTTCACCATTAAGTCAACAAATTAAGGCATTAAATCTAAGTGTTCTATCATTTATCCAATTTATCTATTATTCATTACTTAGGAACCCTCATTGATCATTTGATGTGAACTGTTGTACCTCAAATACATTAGCCATTCTGTAAAGCAAAAAAAAAAACATTAAGATAATTAAACATTTTATTATTTAAATGTTCTGACAATTGGAAGCACAGCTCGTGCTACTGGTGCAACAAAAGCAAACACCCTCCCAGCAGCATTGCCCACCCGTTGCATCACTGTTTTTCGTCGATGCACCACCAACACCGAGAATATGTCATACACATGTTCTCCTCCATTGAATGAACCAAACATCAGACCTCTCTCCTTATAAACCTTTCCAATGAGAATGCCTTTATCAGGAGAAACGATACGACCAATGTAGAGAGGCACTGCATTGCCTTCTTCCCCAGCTTGTACAGCACCATCGAGCATTGTTCCATGATATCTAATCCAGGAAAGTGTGGCCCTTTTGGGATTGGTCAGCACTTGGTATTGGGATATGTTTTTCTCTGACGCACAACAAGCTACAGAAATGCCCCCAAAAGATAGTTTGACCTGAAAAACAAAATTAAGTTCTTAAATTGATTTTTCCAAATTAATTTACCTTTCCAGGAATAGTATCTTTGTCATATAAAGCTCTACCAACGTACAATGTTTCTCCGTCACAGTCCAAGCCACCTTCCACTGAGTGAAGTGGCAATTCGCCCGCTTTAGCATCCACCCAAACCAGAGGGTAATCATTGCCTTAAAAATTAGTTTTAAAATTAGTTTTCATAGTCACAGAGATTGAAAATGTCGAGTCACTTACGTTTTTCATAGATTTGTGTCATTATTGCAGATTTTATGCGTAAATAAACTTTCAAAAAGCTAAATGTGTGCACAAATTAACGTTTTTAGTGCTTTAATTTTTCTCGTACTGTGTAATGTGTAATAAAATATATACAAAGTGACAAGCTCACTCATTTCCTAATCAATGAGCAAAGCAACTATCAACACAATTTATCAATAAGATTTTTGTTAGCACGAATTTATATCACACTCGTGCCATGAGTCATGATTGCATTTATTAGTCATCGTCATGCAAACTTGGAAGTGAAATATTTTAATTAAAAAATGATCAAAAAGATTAAAAAAATTACTTGTTCATTCAATCATTTGAATGACAATACATTACTTCAATACATTTATTCAATGAGACCGAGGTTTACAATTTGTCGAAAACATATTTTACGAATAATAAACATAACTAAAAAGAGTCAATTAAAAAATATTTATTATCATTATCATATTATCATTTATTTTAATTTTTCAAAAACACATTTTTTTCGATCAAAAATCACAATTTCCTCATTCGCATCACTTTCGTCGTCATCATCAGTATGGTCAAGTAAACAAAATTTTTCTTTTTTATCAACAGCTTTGGAAGGTTGATTTGAGCTAGAAAAGTGTTGAGCTTCCAGGTAGTAAAGAAGTACAAAACACAGAATCGACAAACAAAACAAAAGCTGAATAAACATCCGAATGGGAATTTGTCTCATATTCAGCAACCATTTGGTTAATTTTGCACAAACATGATCTGAGAAAAGTGGAATTGATTTGGATAAATTGTCATTCTTGCCAGAATTTGTTTGGAATCACTTTGATTTAAGCTTTGAATTGAGCCGTTGCTCGATGATTGAATGCTTCCTTTTTGTGTGAAATTTAAAACGCTTTCATTGTGATTTTTATTAGGACACCGAACATCGCTGCCCCAGGTGCAAGTACTACTTGGGAACGAGTAAGAAAATGTAATTCACATTTGTGATACTGTAACAGTCTGTCAGTTTACTAGTTATGATGATCTTTATCGTGTAAATTATATTGCATTGTCAAAACCTTTTAGAAATAAACCAGCATAAAATAAAATTTTTCTTTATTTCTATAAAAGTCAATAAAATCCAAGTATTCCAAATTATCTATTGATCATTAGTATTCAGGTAAATAAACATTTTATTACTTAAATATTCGGACAATTTGAAGCAATGTTCGAGCCATTGGAACCACAAAAGCAAACACTCTCCCAGCAGCATTTCCCATTCGTTGCATCACCAACACCGAGAATATGTCATGTACATGTTCCCCTCCATTGAATGAAGCAAACATCAGACCTCTCTCCTTATGAACCTTTCCAATGAGAATGCCTTTATCAGGACAAACAATGCGACCAATGTAGAGAGGCACTGCATTGCCTTCTTCTCCAGCTTGTACGGCACTATCAGGCATTGCTCCATTATAACTAATCCAGGAAAGTGTTGCTCTTTTGGGATTGGTCAACACTTGGTATTGGGCAATATTTTTCTCTGACGCCCAACAAGCCACAGAAATGCCCCCAACTGATAGTTTAACCTAGAATACAAAGTTAAATATTTTTTAATTTAATTTAAATTTTTCAAAATTAATTTACCTTTCCAGGAATAGTGTCTTTGTCATATAAAGCTCTACCAACGTACACTGTTTCACCATCACAGTCCAAGCCACCTTCCACTGAGTGAAGTGGCAATTCGCCCGCTTTAGCGTCCACCCAAACCAGAGGATAATCTTAAAAATTAGTTTTAAAAATATTTTTTATAGTCACAGAGATTGAAAATGTCTTGAGTTTGAGTCTTGAGTCACTTACGTTTTTCATAGATTTTTGTCATTATTGCAGATTTAATGCGGAAATAAAACTTTCAAAAAAAGCTAAATGTCAACAAAATAATGTTTTTAGTGTTTTAATGTTTCTCGTATGTGTAATGTGTAATCAAATATATGCAAAGTGACAGGCACACTCATTTCCTACAGGAAATGATTATAATCAATGAGCAAAACAACTATCAACAAAATTTATCAATATGATTTTTGTTAGCGCGAATTTAAATTTATATCACACTTGTGTCATGACTCATGATGGCATTTATTAGTCATCGTCATGTTCCATTGACATGGACCATTGTTTAAGTCAAATTTAGACAAATTGTCATTCTTAAATTCTTTGATTGAATTGGAAGGATTTGTTTGGACTTTCGAATCACTTTGATTCAAGCTTTGAATTGAGCCGGTGCTCGATGATTGAATGCTTCCTTTTTGTGTGAAATTTAAAACGCTTTCATTGTGTTTCGGAGAGTGTTCACTGTCCACAACACAAACTAAGTGAAATACAAATTAAAGAAAAAATGAGGTGTTGAGACATGTTTCAGATTAAACTGATGTAAATTGTAAAAATACATAAAACAATGACCGAGTGCATGCTTAAACAAACAGGATTAATCGCACTTCGGTGTTGTTGTCAACACAACTGTATGTTTCTTAACTGATTGTCGCAATTTATGTGCAATTTAAAAGTGTTCGATCAATCAAATAAGTAAAAACAAACTTGATGTGATTCCATTTCCGAAACATTCTGCCTTTAATAATGAAATATTGAGACTTTTGGGACTCAGGCTCAAGTAGTAGCCAAGAAATAATGAATACTTGTTATTTCCTGACAATATTTGAATCTACAAACATCTTGTTGAATTATTAAAAACTTATTTTTATTATTATGACAAATGTGACAAACAAAATATTGCATCAAAACAAAACTAATTGTAGCAATTGTAAAAAAAAAAATTCATTAAACTGTCATGAAATTGGCTTTGTTATTGTTTTTGATAATAATTTTAAATTATTTACTTTGTCCCTTTCCAAAAAATGAATGTAGCAAGATATACTACAGAAAATAGTAAATTTATTTCTAAGTTAAACAAACTTATTATTCGAATAATTGTGTATAACTTTAATATTCTTTCACTATCGAATACACAGGCTGATCATTTGGAGTATTACATTTCAAGAGATGATTGGCAGGTGAGATGACAATTTACGGGAATTAAGATTCCTCGTGTGGACTATAGAGAGAATGCTTCGATTAAACAAACGTTGCTGGCTGTACCTGGCAGCTGGGATTGCAAAGTTATGAAACCGAAAATGGTAGGTTTGATTTACAATTTAAAAAAATGATTTCTGTGGATAGGCTGGTGGACCAATAGGATCGTGGCTAAGCAGCACTCAAAATCCTTGTTCTCGAAATGATCAATACTGTGAAGATAACAAAAATTATTATAACAAATCCAACATGAATTGAAACGATCAATTCAGCTTCATTATCAGAATTTGAGTTTACACAGGTTGACTTTCATGGTTCACCTACTAATTTTCGTTGTACAATATTTCGATTCCCACAAGTTCGCCGACTCTAGTTCGAGTCCTTTAGTTCGCTGACTCGAGTTCGCGGAACATATGTTCGCGGTCATGCAGGTTCGCTACTACGCATGTTCGTATAAGCAATTTCCCTTAATATTTGTTCGCCTTTATTTGTTCGCTTGTTTCGTCCTTTTTGAATGTGGAATCATCTAGTTTTTAACTGCATCAAAGTATAAAGACATGTCTTTTATCTATGTGGCAACCGCGCTTGCACACAGGGGAAATAAAGATACAAGGGGGAGAAAGGCGTCAGACGTTTACTAGCGGGTTTACTCGAGAGTAGGCTTCGGCTCGATCGTGGCCTTCCAATCGGTAATGTCGGTCCATTGTAGTCGGTGCCCTCACGGGGGAACTTCAGATCTACCGTCACCAGTTGACGATCTTGGTCTCTCTGGACGACTCTCTGGTGGCACGTGCCTATCTTGCCACGGATCCATCAGAAGTTGATCTTGTTGCCAGTGGCTCATCCATTGTCCATTGTTGGAATATACGCGAACAATTTTGTGCGAACAACTTTACCACGAAATGGTCGATTCGAATTCTCGTATACGCGAACTAACGTAGTAGCGAAATCGTGGATTGCGAACTCGAGTCAGCGAATTAAGGGGCTCGAACTAGTGTCGGCGAACTTGTGGGAATCGAAATATAGTACAACGAAAATTAGTAGGTGAACCGACTTTCATATTCGAGATGTGTTCCAAAAGTGCAAATGCATGTGTCAAATGAACAACGAGTGTTGTGTTGCTTATTGGAACAATCTGAATACCAGAAACGGGAAATTTTGCTGCAATATCCAGAAGGATGAGCGGAATAGTAACCAATGTCACAAATGCATTTGGAAGTTTTGATGTAACATCGTGAATGCGGTCCAAATTGTCTGGTGCAGATTGAGTTGAAGGTACAATTTGTTGTAGATGGATGAGTCAAATTGTTTGTGTTGTGTAGGGCAGAGTTCAAGTTTGAAGGCTCAATATTGACGAGTAGATCATTTGATGGTCAACCAGGATAAAAAATCTAAGCATATACAATCCAATAAGTTTACAAGAACACATTATTTCCAAAATTGTAGTTCTTCTAATTTAGATTGAAGTGTCGACTTTAAATTGGTTTTTGAGTTGATTCGAATGGCTACAATGAATTCTGAACCATAAAGTTGAATCAAGAAACACAAAGTGAACTTGTAAAGTTAACCATAACCTTGGCAAAGGATCTGATTGCACACCAATAAAACGACAATCAGATATGCAATTAATAGCGTCTGGTTCATATTTACACTTATACGATTTGTATTATAAGAAAACAACATCTACAAAGTATGGTGGCAAATGGATTTTGGGATCGAGTTTGATCATTTCGGCGGTGTTGTCGCTTTTAAGTCCAATTTCGGCCAAAATTCATTATCGTCTTGGCTGTTCGAATTGGCCAAGGCCTAGCGGAAGGTGTCATATGGCCCACTTCAAACACTCTAATAGCTCAATGGGTGCCCAAAATGGAACGAACTCGTGGCAGTACGATCATCCAATCGGGTTCAAAGATTGGAACTGTCATCACACTTCCTTTGACTTCACTAATTTGTAAAAGTTATTTTATGGGTTCGTGGGAATTCACTTATTATCTGCTTGGAATAGCCGGTTTGGTATGGTTTGTTCTGTGGTCTTTTCTGGTGTTTGAATCTCCTGAAAAGCATCCTCATATATCAAAACGCGAATTGGACTATATTTTGGCAAATGAAGGTGGTTTGAAGATCAAAGAGGTAAAATATTGAGACAATACATACGAGAATATAAATTTTTGCCTGTTCTTGTAGAATTCATCAATTCCATATCGATAAATTTTAACCTCAATTCTTGTGATTGCACTCGTGATGACGCATTTTGGTCAGAACTGGGGCTATTTGACGGTGCTCAATTTGATGCCGACTTACATGAACAATTTACTTCATTTGCGAATTAATGAGGCAATTTATTTTAGGTAGAATTAAAGATCTAATTGATGTGCTACAGAACATAATCATCTCAGGATTGCATATCTTGGCCAAGCGCTGGTTGCATGGATTGCTTCATATGTCAGCGATAAATTACGTCAAAGTGGTCAGTTCAAGATAACCACCATTCGAAAAGCAAACTCACTTATTGGCCAATTGGTACCGAGTCTAAAACGTCATTCAAATTTTGCTAAACAACTGTTATTACCCTCTCTTTAGCATCTCCCTGCAGCAATATGTTTTGCCCTAATTCCACTGACAAATTGCAACACCACATTGAGCCCCTTGTTATTCATCCTGGCAATGAGTCTCAACGGAGCATCCTACAGTGGTCTGTACTCCACCCACATGGACATGGCTCCAGATCAAGCTGCCATACTCATGGCAATCACTACTACGGTTGGAAATGTCCCGGGTTTCTTGACAACAATTGTCGCGGATTTATTTACGAAAGAAGGAGTAAGAAAAATTCAATTTTTAAATTAAAATTATTATTTTTTCATTATTACAGCAAACAGTACACAACTGGTCATTTGTGTTTTACATCTCTTCGGGAGTGTTTGTGGTCACGTGTTTGGTTTATTGCTGCTTCGCATCCGCAAAGGAACAATCTTGGGGGGAAAAGAGTAGACACTGCTTTTGTGATTGTGATTATTGTTGTGGAAAACTTTGACTAAAAGAAAGTCATTTCCTTGAATGCACGATCTGTTTTATTGAATCCGTTTGTTAAACAAAAGTTAGACTTTGTGCTTTTTGGCGGTCCGACAAAATGTCTTATCACAAAATGTTCAACTTTCAAACAAACATTCATTTAAGATCAGCCATGATGATTAGACAAGGATTTCAATAATTTAACAAAACACACCATACATGGCTATCGAATAAATACAACATCCAATTGTACAAATTGAGTGCAAATTGTTGCCTGTTATGTCCATTTATGGTATTTATGGTATTCAACAGGATCCTCAATTGGTATCCGTGTGTAATGCGGAATAATGAAATACTCTTTCTAGGAACTTGAACTTTGTTTAGGTCAATGAAATTTTGAAAACATGTTCAATCACTTATATACCAGCATTTTTTTTGTTTATCACAAAATTGCTTGGCCATGGCGAACTGTAAAATAACACAAATCGAATATTTTTTTATTAATTTGTGTTTGATAATATTTTTGTATAATTTCATCTTTCTCAATTTCACAGTTGATGCAAATTATGTTCAAAGGAACGAATCGTGCTATGTAGTGAATCAACGGTCAAACCGCACATTCAAACTCATATGGCAAGATGAGTTTAACAAGAAGGAAAATTTGACTGAAAATTGGATTGTCGCTGATGAAACTAGGGAAACGTGCAATGGTACTTTCAAACTACTACTTTGTGTCTTGCTGATTTACTGTCTGTTTTATTATTTTTATTTTAAGGAAATAGTATTGGACAAATTAGCTGCAATGTTGCTAAAAACGTCCAAATAATCGAGGACAATTTGGTACTTTTTGCAAAACATGAAAAATATTTTGAAAGGGGCTTCACAGCAGCAACTTTGACCACACGAGACAGCTTCACACATGGTCGAATTGAGATTCGTGCCTCCCTTCCACTTGGACGTCAAATTCGGTCGAGTTTTTTCACTCAAAATAACACAAAGGAATGGCACTACAATGGACAGATTGACCTGATGACTCGGTACGATAACGCTGCACTGCATCGAGTGGTGCATTATGCAAATAGTTCAAGTGAGCACACAAAGCTGAATTTATATGAAAATTTTGATAAGGAAAGTGATGAACATTTGATGCGGAAACAACATGGTGAATTTCATGTTTATGGAGTTGAGTGGGATGACCAAGAAGTGAGGTTCTTTTTGGATGGTCAATATTCGGTTGACTCGGTTGTCTTTAATAAAGGTAAGATTCGTTTCTTAAGTTACCCATTTAATTTCAACTTTTTTTTACAGTAAACGAAGCTCTTGCAACACATCACCAAATTCGTCTTCAAATAGGCATTGGAGGTAATCAGGACTTTCAAGGCTACTTTCGACAACCATTTCCAACCGATTTCGACGATTTCAACTGGCAATGTCCAGCATTGATCATCGATTACATTCGAATCTTTGAAAAGGTTGACAATTTACAGGAAATTGCAGAATTGGCTCAATGCAATCAAACAAATCAACAAAATGATAATGAACGCAAAATTATAGATTCAATCTGTGAAATAGCGATGAAAGGAATTGAAAGTAAAGTTTGGCGTAATTATCTCAAAAGCAATTTGAGTAAGTTTAGGAACAATTTTATAAATTAGAAATTAATTGATTATTTTTTGTTTATCAGAAGTAATTTTACTCGTAACCTTCATTTGCCTCGTCCTGATTGTCATTGTTTATATTTTTGTGCAAATATTTGCAATGAAAAGGAGACTATCCCAAACCCCTGAACCACCCAACAGGGAAAGTTCTCGTGAAGAACGAATCTACGATGTTCCAATTTATCAGGACAACGAACCTTCAAGTTCAAATTTGAATCAAACTGAATCCAGATCCTACCTCGATTTACACGACGTGAAGGGGAGATCTTATCTGAGTCTGAAGGATGTGGTCAACTCAGGAAGCAATGAATATCTTCCAATTTGGACTACGAAAAAAGATAATCAAAAAGATCAAGATGATAAGGAAAAGTTGAAGCAGAATAGATCGTGTGAAGATTTGGTGATAATCAAGACAAGTGATGACAATTCGTATGATGTTATTTGGTCAAAGAAAGCGACGAATACTGAACATTTGTCGAAAGTTTGAACATTTTTTCTATGTAATTTTTGAGTACACGGGTTCTACAAAAACAAGCAAAACAAATGACTCATTCTTTGATGAATCATTACAAAAATAAGTTCTATCAACAGACAACACATTTTTGTTATCCTGTTTATTTATGTACAAAGTTTCTCTGATAATCATGAGTCATTTTTGTTATCATTCGGATTTCCTTTTAAGGGATCACGTTACCCATTAGAGTAAATATAAAATGACTTAAACTTGTGACATTGTTTGGCGTCTAATATTGTTGGCACAATTTGGCAAGAAGGAAAAATTGAAAATGTCTAACAAACTAATTCTAATGATTTTGTTTTATGTGTTTGGTCTATCTTTTTGTGCAAATCCACTTCAAGAATGTTATTTGAATTCTAATGAAAGTCAAAGTTGGAAATGGAAATTGGTTTGGCAGGATGGCTTCCATGATTCTAAATTGAAATTGACTGACGATTGGTTAGTGGTGAACGAAGGAGTCTTTTGTTCAAGTTTGTTTTTTTGTTGTTCATTAAACTCTTTTTGCTAATTTAAATTTTTCATTTACATATTCATAATTTCATTGTTATATTCCTTAGCGAATGGTCTTCAGCAAGTGAGTTGCAGTGTTGACAAGAATGCTCAAACAAAGTCGGGCAATTTAGTTTTGAGTGCCAAGTATGAGAAGTACAATCAACACTTCTACACTGGCTCGACCATCATGTCACATAAGGCAGATTTCAGTCATGGTCGTTACGAGATTCGAGCTTCGATGCCAATTGGAGCACAGATTCGTCCTTCCATCTACACATTCAACTCGAATCAATCCTTTTGGCCAGAGTTTGGTCAAATTGATATGCTGTCCAACCTACAGGAACCAAAGATCCATCGAGAAATATTTCTAAACACAAGAACAGTTGTGGCACAGAGATATCGATTTAGTGACTTTGGGAATGGAAGCAGACTTGCAGAAATTTCATATTTATGTGCTTGAATGGAATAAAACTGTTGTTAAATTTTTCTATGATAGAATTGCTAGTGTTCCTATAACATTTGATCTGGCACATATTGGCAAATTTCACCAAATTGTATTTCAAATTGGTGTGGGTGGTCAATTGTTCTCTCCAATGGCGCCAATTCCAGACAATGTTGAGAATCTGGTTTGGGACTGTCCCGCACTGATTGTCGACTACATTCGAGTGTATCAAAATGTGTCAAATTCGTCCGGACTGTCACCGTGCAAATTTACCGACGACACCACTAACACCGCCCGAGATGACATTTGCACTGAATTGCGTTCTATTATGGCTAAAAGCGACAATGTTTCAGTGATTTATCCATTAATTGAAATATTCGTACTGTTGATTGTGCTTGTGTGCTTTGTTACTTATCATTTGGTGAGATCGGAACAAATTCGTCTTGCACGACTGCCAACTGTGTCCTACAGTGAAAGTAATCTTATTTCAGGCATCGAAGCATCGAGTTCTGTTCGTATGTAAATCGTTTTTCCTAATAAATTGATTTGTAAATCTCAAGTGAAGTTATTCTCAACTCGGAAAGCAGGATGTTGTGTCAGTTATTTCAGTGTGTTCTAAAAGGATATTTGAGTTTAGTATTTCATATTGTTGTGATAATTTGTTTGTTAAATTTTGGCGAGCAAAACTGATTGATGGATTGAAAAAATGTACCCAAAATGTTAGGAAATGCAATAATTATCATCGTTCAATAAATAAACTTGTTGTTTGTGCATGTTTTACATTAAATAAGAATTCTTTGAACAAACGTTTTAAAAAAATAAACAACAAAAAATGCATTTTCATAAACATTCTGAACATGAAAATTCAATTTGTTCTTTTCCAAGAAAAAATGTGACACTTTTGCACAATTGTAGAAATTATGAAACAATTTTGATTTCAATTTATTCAGACAATTTTTGTTTTTGCTTCAGCACAAAAATGTCTCCACAAGTTTAAAAACTTATTTGGCAGTATAAATTTACATTTGAATCAACAGTGTTTACTGTCAATTATGGAAAGATACTTTTCCTTAATCATTCGTGGCAAAATTAGCCATCTAACCAAAGAGAACATACAAAGAGCATACGATTAATAAAAAGTTAGTCCGATAAATCCGAAAATGATTTTACCTGATGGGAATCAAAAGAGCAATAACAATGGGAAAGACCAATTGAACATAGTCAACCGGCACAAAACCAAAAGCACATATCACTGCAAGTTGAAGCACTTGAACGCATGTAAATTGGTGCACAATTCGTTGAGAACAATAACGCAAACAATGACTTGCTGGGTAAGAAGTCTGTTTGGGGTGATAGTGGTAAACGAAAGTTAGCTTGGATATCCACAGAATACACAGTTGACACTGTTTTCACTTGCCTGTTGTGTGAACATCAAAAGAATACGTTCATAGAGTGAATTGTTGCGCAATGTGTTCACAGCACAGAACAACAACAAACCGGACAGAACTGCCACTGGAATTGTTTTGACGAGAGACAGTCCAAGAGTGGCCACCAGAGCGATGCAAACATGAATGAGAATGCCTGTGACTCGAGTCTCGCGAACACGAACTACCACATGTTCAATTGTGCCGTCAGAATTGTTTGCGTCTTTTAGCTTAGAAACGTCTGCCAAAGCACGAGCGTGCATCGGCGAGTGTGGCAGGATGCCGTGCATCCAGGGCAGACCAAGCAGTGACAGGAATATGTTCAGAATGGCCACCACAAATAGATCCCAATGGTAGGCAGTGCCTTTCTGTAGTCGATTCGACGGTGCATCCACCAGTGCGGCGGACACATTCTGGTCAATGAAAAACAGAATTGACAAAGACAGACCTAGTGCCATTGAGAGCAGAATTGCTTGAACAGAATTCAGAGTGCGCAAATTGGCAAAATTCAGGTGGATTTCATGGTCCAAGCCAACATCGAACACTTCAGCTAATTAAAACAAAAATCAAATTGAAATCCGAATTTTACTCATTATAGCTTACGTCTAACATCTCGAAAAGCGATTGATCCAATTAGACTAAAGGTGATAACTCCCAATGGAAGTGCATAGTCGGCTAATGTCTCCCGCAACAACGGACACAGATATGGCCTTGATAGATTAAATGTTACGCAATTGCCAAAATTAACATAATTGTACTTACGTTGAGCTAAAGTTGTATAACAGTATTGCCAAAGCCACAGTTCCGAGCATCAAAAAGAGGAACAGTATGCTTTTATCTGCCGAACAAATTTCAATCGGAGTTTCATCCAAATATGTTACTGTTGCATTTGGGAAACAGTAGAATGTGTGAAAGCCTGGATAAATGAAAGAATCTTACAGTTGAACGACAATATTATACTGCATGAAACTAACTTTGGACACACTGCTTGATGGCATCGCTTGTGAAAGCAAAGAAGATGAATGTTGCAAATATTTCCTCAGTCGAACGAGTGCAGAAGTGCATCAATTCACTTGCATCAAACAAAGTGTACAGAAGTAGAAAGAAGCCATTCCACAGGCCAACCGCGGCAAACAAGTCACGAAAGTTGACATTCAACCGAAGTGCAATGGTGTAGACCACGTGGGTGTAGAGACAAAGTGGCGCAGTTGTGGCGATAATGACTAGTGGTTGGCCTGAAAAGATCGCAAATGCTAGACCACCGATGGCTTGACCAAGCAGTGCCTCTTTCGGGCCAATGGTGTGGTTTGTGTTGTTCGCGTCAACCACACCAAATGCCACACAGGGCAGAATGCATGCGAAAAATAGTGACAAAGTTGCGGCACTAACTTTGAGGAGTGTGTTGCGTCCAACTACACCATCTATAAAATCACTTGGATAATGTTTGATTCGCCGTTTGAAATTTTCCACAAGTCCTTTTCCGATTGTGAAACTAAATTTAGGCTTTTCAAGGTTTGGATCTTGTTCCGAAATCAGGCCACTGTCACGTTCCAACATGAGATTCTTAGAAGTTCTGGCTAGTATGGCACAGAATCGAGCCTCATCGGCGCATGTCAACAGGTCTGCTCGAAGGGATGACTCAGAGAAAAGTGTGCAAAAGGTTCGTGCAATTTCGAATGCATTTTTGGAAGCTTTCTGTGTTGTTTTGTGTTTATTGAAGAGAAAAGATAAATAATATAAAGTAAGATAATTAAAAGTAATAATTATTTAACAAAAAGACAAATCAACCTCATTGACCGGAACAAGAACCAAAATGACAAACTGAACTGCACGCAGTGTAAGTCCAAAGTTGGCTGGATTTTTAAGACGGGCAATGGCCACATGACGAGTCTGTAGTTGACTGATAGAGGCACTGAAAAATCAATTGTTGTCAAAGAGTTGTCACAGTAAAATACTATTTGTGAACATGTCTTACTAAGTGCACATCCACGATGGATCGTGCAAGTACTGCTGATCTGCGGTGACATAAACATTTTGAAGTACGTTTGACAGTTGAAATATGCCAATGTCTTTAGCAAAGATTTGGGCCATTGCCTCGTCTAGCACATTTTGAGACAGTGTACCACGAAATAGCTTTTTAGTGAAATATTAGAAGTGAGTGTGGAAATACAATACCATGCAATGCAATTCAAGTATACTTAACTTACCCGCAGCATTTGATTGATTACAGACACCGAACTGTCGCCATCACATTCGAGCAAAATGTTTGGTTTTATGAGAAACGAATACAAATCTCGCATTGGTCGAACTTCGTGTTGAAATGACTTTGGAGGGATGATTTCGTTTTTTGGTATGACAAATGAGCTCTTCTACTCTACTGGTTTCATCTTCACTAGAGCCATCCTCATTGGTACTTCGTTCTGCTATATTTGAGATGACAATTCCAGTTTGATTCGAGTCTTGATTCATGTTTGTAAACAATTTTGTTGGCCAACTTTTAAATTTTGTTGGAAAGTTTTGAACTGTTTAAAGTATTAAAGTATTAAATCATTCATTGATCTCAAGTTATTCTCATCTCTAAAAGCAGGATGTTGTGCATGTTGCACCAAAATGTTAGGAAATGCAATTGTGATTGTTCAGTAAAGAGACTTGTTTTGTGCATATTTTTCATGAGACAACAGAAATGTTCCTCCGAAAACATCCGAAACATATATTTGTTATATTTGCAATACTTATTTTGATTATATTTTATTTCAAATTAGTTTTCATCAACTTTTACAATTTGAAGCTTTGTACAAAAATACCATGGAACTGATGTATTTGTGGTTATTTTTGGGTTATTCATTTTTAAGTAGAATTTGTGCAATAAATTCGATTGCAAATGCTTCAGACAATTCTTGTTACAAAAAATCGCCTCCACAAACTTGGAAACTTGTTTGGCAAGAGAACTTTTTATCAAATTTATCGCTAAATTTATGGAATGTGCAGCACGACATGTTGAAAGATTGTTACGACAATGTTCACAGTATGGAACAAGTGAGTTGTAGTGTTCGGTCAAACGTTAATCTATCAAACGATTATTTGATTTTACGTGCAAATCGTGAGAAATATCTTGAACACAATTTCACTGGTGTTACGATTGTTTCCAAGAAAAGTTTTAAACTTGATTCTCAGAAAACTCGATTTGAAATACGAGCCAAACAACCGATTGGTGATTACATTCAAACTTGTCTGTATCTTCAAAATGTCCACAACAAACGATCAAATCTAATTCAAATTGCGTGCAACAGTCAAGAGTCGATTAATATCAAAAGAAACGTTGGACATTTTGATGGGAACAAGTTTCGAGCTGAACCTGTGGAATCGATCAATTCGGACAACACAGTCGATGTAGTCAATCACTTTCATACATATGGAATTGAAATGAGTTCAACAGGAGTGATTCTATTCTTCTTTGACGATCAATACTCGAAAGTGTCATCACAAATTAATCTTTCTTCGATGGACAAATTTCAGATTGTGATTCAGATCAAAGTTGGTGGAAGGAAAACTAGTGAACACTCAATTCCAAACAGTGATACAGTACTCGAATGGAAATGTCCTGTCTTTTTGGTTGATTGGGTTCGAGTTTATGAAACGGTCGATCCGATTGAGCACGAACATGAATGTGATGAGGCACAAGAATTATCGGAAAATTCAATCATTGAAGAAATTTGCCAGAGATTCAATATTGAGATTGAACAGATTCCTAACCACAATACTTCAAGAAGCGATGCAACTTCCAAGAATCAAGAGACAAATCCAAATACATCATCGACAATGTGGAGTAAGTATTCTGAAATAAATTTATGTTCTTTAAATTAATTTCGGTTTAGTTTTCCTAATCACAATACTAGTCCTACTACTAGTTTTCCTTTTTGCAATCGGTTACATTTTGTTAGAGATTTCAAAGGTGAAGAAACGTGAACAAAAATCTCAAGAAGCTAGAAGATTTAGTGTTCGCTATTCACGGGATTCAATCGAACATTACTATGATCAGATCGATGAAACGGCGGATTCGGTTGATGAAATTTCATGTGAAGAAGGAAAAAGTATGGACGATGTTGGTGTTTCATCTTTGGTAATTAGTAATGAATACGTTCCCATTATGAATCGTTCCAAAGGGATTACGGAGAAAACAGAAGTGGTTACGTAATAAGTTTGATTACAATCCATAACTGGAAAGAATAAATATTTTGTTGTAAAACTTTATCAAAAAAATAAATAAAAACGTCTTGATACACAATGAGTCATGTCAATGATTCATTGTTTCTAGTAGCAAATTGACATCGCTTTGAATGAAATTAGTGATAATTAGTGCAATCGCAGTCATGACTTTGCAATTGCCATGAAATTGCCATCAATGCTACAACGCACAGATAACCAATACATAAATAACCAAACTTTTGATACTATTATCTCCTTCTTTAATATGTCGTCGCCCAAAAAAGATCAGAACAGAAAAAAAGTGTCGTCCTTTACAGGATGGTGACTCATCTTTACATGAATCACAAATGTTTGATTAAATCAGTTATTTTAGTAATCGTATTTGATTCGTTTCGAATCGATCGATTTCCTTTTGCTTGTGTATAAAATATATCAATTGCACTTCAAATCTACAATAAGACAAATAAAACTTTATGGTCATCATTAAAATCATCATGGTCAAACGAATTTACAACTTTCAACTCGAAGAAATTGTTTCTCCTGATGGAACAGTTTCAGAAAATCGTATCACCAAATCTTGTTGTCTAATAAGCAACAAACAACAATTGAAAATTATTTTATTATTGCTTCTTATGATTTGCTTCGGTTTGATTTTTGTTTTTGTGTTTTTAACTCAAATCGCATTTGGTCTTCATCCTAAGTCGTTCAATTGTCGAAACAAGACAATCGATTTGTTTCAAAGCGAAAATCTCAATAATTCAGTGTCTCAAATGATAGTTTCAGTTACGGAATCTGCATCTACTGTTACTGATCATATTGATGAGCATGGTTGGACTGCACTGCATCATGCAGCACATAATGGCCACTTGCAAATAGTCAAACAATTAATCGAAAACTCAATCAACTCTCATCTGAACATCACAGCTCACAATGACCAAGGTGACACTGCACTAGATCTAGCAATTAGTAATCATCATCTCGAGACGGCAATGTATCTGATCAATGCAAAGATTAACCAAAACCACTGGACAATGTTGCACGAAGCTGTTGCGTATGGTAATTTATCAAGAATAAAATATTTGATAAAGAAAAATGCTGATTTGTTTGCTCAAACAAAGCAAAATGAATCTGCTCTAGATTTATCACTTCAACTGAACAAAACCGAAGTGAGCAAATATTTGGCTCAAAAGATGATTCAAAGTGCAGTGATTGATGACAAGTTGGAATTGGTGAAACAGTTGGTCAACAAATATCACAAAACTGATCTCGACATGAGCCAAATTGAAGACAAACAAGGCTGGACTCCACTTCACCATGCTGTTCATCTTGGACGGTTGCACATTGTCAAGTATTTTGTTATGCTGCCGTTGAACAAGAAAACATGTGACGGTTCAAGTGTGCTGGATTTAGCTAAAAATAATCACAGAAATGAGGTGGTTGATTATATTCATAAAATTACTGTATTGTGAGACAATTTTATATTAAAACTATTAATGATGTGTCATCGTTTCGCTTATATTATAATCTTAAATTTTGAAAAATTTTGACAAAATGTCTAAAAATAACTGAATTTTTTAATTTCGAGCCAAATTCAACGAAAATAAACATCAATTTGAAAAAAGCCGGCAAATGGCATATAAATGCAATAACTCTTAACAACTCTTGACTTTTAATAACTTAAAATGAGCACACATAGAAATCAAATATCAAAATCTGCCATAAATTGAAGATTCTGTAACTATTAACAAAAAGTAATTTAGCCTAACTCATTTTCCCGTAACACTGTTACTAACAGTTCAGTGCAATTGCAGATTTAAAGTGCGCCATCTTCTGAAAATTTTAAATAGAATTGGAGAAATGAATTAGCGTGTTATTTGGTGTTTGTGTCTGTTATCAGAGCTACTGGCTGCACAGACTTTCGCTGTCTATCAAATACACAAATTGAACGCACAAACAACCAAACAGTGTCTCTTATCACAGTGCAGTCACTTATCATACAGCAAGTTCATTCGAAAAGAAGAAGAAAGTTGTTGTTGTGTAAATAACATTTTTCTCGGAATTTGTCATGCTTTCCACTTTGTCTGGCTTGGTTTGAGTTGACTATGTATAGCATCTCTCTGTAATATGTACAATTTGTGCACCAAGTGAACTAGTTTTGATTAACACTTAGAGACACTTGTGAAGTGTAACAAGTTGAAATGCACATGACCATCATAAAGATTGCTCGTTGTTAATTAACATTGACACAATATTAATCAAATCAATCAATCAATCAATCAATGCCTTGCCAGTAAAGATGAAACATTCTTTCGTTTTCTTTTCAAGAATTTATGAAATATTTTCAGGTGCGAGTTACTGCATTAATGAGAAGTTTTGTTTGCCAC